>JAHDIT010000031.1:0-122091 GCA_019232045.1 Ogataea degrootiae
ACAACTAACTATAAAACAATAAAAAACAATAGAAAAATCCCGCAAAAGAATTTTCGAGAAATCCAAAGAGGGGTTAAGATCAAGTTACTATTTTTAGCAGCTCGGAGTCCAATACCTTACATTATCCCCTCTTTAAAGGAACTCGTCCTCGAGTTTCTTCTTCAATAACCACCATACTAGGACAGTTAGCAACATCAGAAATGGCAACAGATATAAAAACTTGGGATAACCAACACTAGAGCAGTTGTTAATCTTAACTGCAATTCTCTGAAAGCGTTATCATGTTCAGTAGACCCTTTGTCTTCTTAGCAGCGAACTCGAGTAGTGGAGTAGCTATCTTGGAATAGCCCTTCACACGCCTTCGATGAAATCCAGTAAAACCTAGGAAAGTAGTACGCTCCTTTGGATCCAATTCTTGCTTTTCCTGGTATGTAATACTATACTGGGAACGATGTATTGGGGTTGAACTCGGTAATAATTCAACTTGATGTGTCAAATTTCTGGTTGGTGGTAACTTCGTGGGGGGTTCGTTAGTAATCACATCCCCAAATTGTTTCAACATATGACCTTTTTTTATTCGAGCATCATCCATCGGAATATTTGCTTCAAGTGTAGGAACTTTCACTTCATTGGTAGGGGAAACATTAACTGGAGTCATTCCACAAACTTCTGCGGATTTCAGATCACGACAGAACCGAACAGCATTCACCAACTCACATTTAACTTCAGCTTTATCCGATACCAATGAATCACTCTCATCTTCAACCTCTATTTGATCAACCTTCTTCTTTTGCAACTCTTTGAACTTAAACAACTCTTCGTAACTATATATAAAAGGAATACCTAAATACAATTCTCTCTTGAGATCACTAACCACATAGCAAACTAAACTAGCTTCCAACTTCACCGAACCTAATTCCACTGTAGCTGGGATGGCCACAGCTTCGTCCACGATTGACATTCTGCCTCTTGCATCCTTCAGAGCCGCGGGTGGAGCAGATTTCACTGAATCTTCAAGATTCAATCTTTGAACTAACTTTTGAGCAACAAAATTTGATGTGGCTCCTGAATCTAACAAACCATAAACAACTTCAGATGATGACTTAACTCTGACTCTAACTTCTGGTGATTCTTGAATTTCCGGAATCAAACTAACATGGGGATCTAACTTCGTAACACGGTTAGCAACAACTTCACTCAACTCAGCGTCTGGACCCTCACCGGCACTGAAATATTCATCAGTCCAATAGTGACTATCATCTGAGTCTGGGAGGCCCCAAACACCTGGCTTTAACTTTCTTCTTGAAGAGGGATAGGTAGGAACTTCCTCAACCTTCTCCTCCTTCTCAACACTTTCAGTCTCATTAACACGGGACTGCACCGAAACTATTCCGAAACTTTCAGACTTTTCTTCAACGACAGGGGAACAGGTAGGAACTTCCTCAACCTTCTGGACCTCGGTACTTTCAATTTTATTAACACTAGAAACACTAGGAACACTAGACTTCACCGGAACTATTCTGAAACTTTCAGATTTTTCTTTAATAACAGGGGAACAGGTAGGAACTTCCTCAACCTTCTGGCCCTCAACACCGGATTTCGTTTCTTCTAGCAATTTAATCTTTTCTGTAATTTCTTCTAATCTTGTATCAGTCATTGTCATAATCATCTCGTCTTTCTTAACATCATTAATTCTTGGTTTTTCTAGTTTTTGTTCATTCAATTTAAGATCTTTTAATTCTAACGAAATCAAATTCACGTCAACATTATTTGCTCTATCTAATGTTGACGGTTGTAATTTTTTGGACAGAGTTTCTTGATATGTCCAGTTTTACCACACTTGTGGCAGACGAAATTTCTGAACCTGGCGTTCAGTCTATCTATATCCATGGCATCTGGATCTCGAGCCGGTCTTAACCAATCAGCGGCTTTAGGACCACTGTCTCTTTCTATATCTGGCCTTAACCAATCAGCAGCTTTCGGACCACTGTCTCTTGGTTGCCCATTGCTGACCCTAGCGCTTGTGTCTCTAATAGGGAATGGGTTTGAGTATCCCATCTGGTTGCCAGCTTCGATGATAGGATCCAGCGCTAACGCCAATTCGATTGCTTCCTCCAACGTAGTCGGTCTGCTCATTTTGACTTGAACCCTAGTCTTCACCCTCAAGCCTTCTACAAAATCCTCGACCGCCCCGGACTCATCTCTATGGCTTGCTGGTAATTGAGCCCTCAACGATTGAAATCTCGCTGCATACTCTGAGATGGAGCCCTTTTGCTTTAAACCTCGGTATTGCATTCTAAGCTCATCTAACCAACCTGCTGGAACGAATCTTTTCTGGAATCTGTCTTCCAACTCATAATACACCAAATCAGGACTGTTAGCTCTAACCTCGTCGTACCAATCCAACGCCGCATCGAATAACTTGTTACCGAACATTTGAACCTTCTTCGAATCCGATTGGATACCTCTTTCTTCGATATAAGCATTGAACTTTGCCAAGTAGCCTTTTGCCTTCCTGGCGTCTGCTTCACCAAAGTATTTTGGAACTTCGACAAGGGAGTCGTTTCTGTTCTCCCTTTGCTCAGCTAGCATTTGGGAAAACATTTGGAACATTTGTTCCATGTTCATTTGGTTCAATTGATTCGACATATTGAGCTAGAGACTTCCAGCTAACCAGTGCTACCAATTGTAATGAATTGGGCACTTTTCGATTTTGTCGTTATTTTTGTGTTATTTATTATTAATTTATTAATTATTCTTTCTCTTTTCAAAAGATTTAACTCTCTATCCAAGGGAAAAACTCCAACTATATATAATAAAATACGATTGAAGACAAACTAAACTTCAATCACTAACAACTAACTATAAAACAATAAAAAACAATAGAAAAATCCCGCAAAAGAATTTTCGAGAAATCCAAAGAGGGGTTAAAATCAAGTTACTATTTTTAGCAGCTCGGGGTCCAATACCTTACAAAACACGAAGATATCCGATATAGTGTAACGGCTATCATGGTCCGCTTTCACCGGGCAGACCCGGGTTCGACTCCCGGTATCGGAATTATTTTTTCTTTGTCTTTTGTGCATTTTTTTTCTGTAACCATGCCTTCAAAGGACCGTTAAGAGTTTTCTAATGAAGTGAAGGCGTAAATTAAGAAATCAATATTTAAAGGGACGTACATAAATAGTAAAAACAATGAGCGGATAGAAAGTTTCAACTGGAGAAACAAATTATGTCAGAACCTCACTCTTTTTAAGAGTGTGATTCTAGGTATATGATTACAATTTGTGGTATTTATACAGTAAGCTACAACAGTAGCGATGTCATAGATTGAGAGCCGCATTGGTTTAGGAGCCAAAATGAAGGAGCCAGTGGAAAATTTTTCACTAGAGTTGTCGGATGGAAAATTACATAAATAGATCTGTAGATCAAACTTATTTCTGAAGAAGTTTCAATCGGAACTCTTCTAGAAAGGGGGAGAGAGTTTATAATCAAAAATCATACATAAAGTTTTTAATAGGAAATATATTTTCTTTGTGTTACCAAAACCCAGTCACCTGACCTAAAACAAGTTTTTAATAATTGAACTACTTAGTATGTAGCTAATACTATTTTAATAAAGCCCGAAAGGTATCCACGACTGAACTACCTTGTATGATTCAGTGCTTCATACCATAAAGAGATAGGGATCTGGAAATGGCTCATAATGTTTTCCCAATCCCCGATAAATTAGTAGTTTCTTGGCGGTAACAGTGGTGAAGGAGGTGCATTAGTTCTCCTCTGATTTGAGTTTGGAGTAACCGGCCTTTGAGGCAGGAGTGGAGGAGCCACTAACGGATGAACAACACCATGGCTGTGGTGAAGTCGCTGTTGTGATTGCTGTAGAACATGCTGAGGGGGAGGGTTGGGTGGGCGTTGATAGGTGGCTGTGGGTGGGCGTTGATAGGTGGCTGAACTCACTCTGCCTGATGATGTTGGAACAAAAGGTCTTTGCCTAGGAGGCATCACTGGTGGTCTAGTTGGTGTTGGAGGAGGTCCTGGAGGTCTAAAATACCTTTGGGTTCCATTAAGACTAGTATTCAGCGATGAGGGAGTCATTACATTACCACCAGATTGAGAGAATTGGGGTCTGAGAATGAATTGGGCAGCTTCAGGTGACAGTTCTGTATATTCCGGTGGATCTTCCTCAGGGGTGCTTTCGTTAATGTTTAACGGATCTATAGCTTGATTGTTTGGGATGCTGAGCTCACCTGGTGAAGCTTCAAATGTGTAGACAGGGGATGGCGGTAAACTTGCAATGTGCTCTTCTTCTTCTTGGAGCTCTTGCTGTTGGGACAACCTGGAAATTTCTAACCGTTCTTCGTCGGTCGGCTCTTCTTCAGTTACAGTTTCAGTGGTAATACTCGTAGTATCATCTATAGGGGAGTCAACAGTGACAATTGGGATATTACTTGGTGGGACTTGCGAAGGAGTGTGAGATCCAGAGATTGGAAGATAAACCAGTGAAACAACCTCATCCACTGGAGTCTGTGAGGAAGGCGAACTTATGCTTAAGCTTGAAGCAGATGCTGACATATTTGTTGAAAATGATGATGCATACCTACTAATATTTGGTGATACAATCTCGGAACGTGAAGGGTGTGGAGGTAGAGGTGGTGGCAGTCTTGGAGCTGCAGTAGTAAATGAGGAAGGAGGGTCAATTTGAATGATAGGTGTAGACTGTTGCATTGATGCGTTGGAGACTGCATCCTCTGTGTCAACATTCAATATTGGTCGGTGCGATCGTTGAACCTGCTGTGTTTGCTGGACCTGCTGATCTTCTTCTGGTGCATCTAGAGAAACATTGCTGATATTTGTTGTCAACACAGTTATTGGTTGTTCCTGTGCCCCGTTCTCATTCGCAGCTAACTCAGCAAACGGATTGTTCTCAGAGTAGGTGCTTGTGGTCTTAGTTACAGGTGTAAGCTCGTTTGGGACTTGCGGTAGTTGTTCCTGCCGATAATCGTTTGACATTATCTTTGTACCAATAGACCTTTCCTTCCCGAGAAAGTAGCAAATGAATATATATCTTGTCAGGATAAGGTGTAGGTATAGTTCCACCTGAAACCATAATGCCCCTGCAATCTTATTAAATCGTGGCTCAGAAACCACAGGATATCGTGTGCTAACCAAACTTCAAATTTTTCCATTTTCCATATCTTTTGAGTCCTTTGCACTTTGAGCTCTCTCTGCAGGTTGATGGATGGTATTTTCAGGTGGTAGGACTTGTTAATCATTTCAATAGAGACTTTCAGTTCAATATTGGCTTGATACCGGAGACTCGACTATATTTTTCAATACAAGTGAATACACAAACCCACACAGTATATATCATGTTCCCACAAAGGCCTTTGGTTAAGACTACTTCAAGTCTAGCACGTACTGCCATCAACCAACAAACCAGAACCAAAAGAACCAAAGCTGGTCTTAATCCAGAAATTCAAAGATTAGTCACACAACTATCGGTCTTATCAGCTGCTCGTAAACAGCCTCGCTTACTAAAGCTCTGCAACGAAGATTATATCAAGCACTTGACTGTCACGAAAGCATGGTCCATGATGAGAAGAGCTAAGAAACAAGAAGCAGAACTACAGATGAGTCAACAATATGAAAGTATCAAAGAAGCCAATGAAGATTTAAAACAAGTTAGCCTTTCATTGTTTGAAATTGCTAACAAGCCTGAATATGGTAAAAGATTCCCTCTTGAAATGAGAGTTCCCACAGATTACCCAGCTAGACAAATATGGTACTACGATTACGTTCCTTCTGTTGAGACTAAGAAATAGTGTTGATAACTGGTTGAAGAAGAAATATGATGTTGTTGTTATTTATGTATATTTTATTAAAACTTCAAAGTATTTGGTTACTGTTTTTTCTAGTTTATTCCACCATCTTTTGTATATACTCGGTTTTGAATACACTATAATTTTTATGTTAAACCTTCAGATTTTTGTTTTATTAATTAAAACGAAATGTAACTATTTAAAATGTTAAAGGTGAACTAATCATTAAATACTACTTATCTTTGGAAAAAACAAAAGTAGCTAATATAGTCATCCTAATTAGAAGAAGCTATATAAATATTGGACTAAACCGATTAAATTAATTTTTGCCAGATTTTGTTAACAACATTTCTGTCTGGGTTTGGTAAACAGTACCAAATACCAAGCGTACCTGCAAGTAAACCGATTGAGAATGGCATCACAACAAATGCGCCTCTGAACTGAGAGACCAAACCAACCAAGAATGGGAACAAAGCACCACCAGAGGAACCGAAGGCTGTCATAATAGTCAAAGAGATAACTTGGATCTTTCTTGGTAAAACACGAACAGCCACAGTGATCATCAAAGGGTAGACAGGACCAATTGACATACCACACAAGGAAGCAAACACACCTTCAAGGCTAACAATTGGAATAACCCAAGTTAAAACAGCAGTAGTAACAGAAAAGATCAACATGAGAGTGACGCCCCTCTTGGCACCTAACAATCTATGAATGTAGGCAGTTAAAAGTAAACGGCCAACAGCTAAGCCACCCCAGAAACCAGAAGCAGCGTAACCGATAGAGCTTTCATTTCCGTGGCGGTAATCAATCAAAAAAGTGACAATCCAACCTCCAAGGGCAACTTCGGCGCCTTGGTAGAATAGAACAAAGAAAGATAGCAACCACGTTCTAACGTTTTTAAGCGCCAACTTCAACAAACCCTTTGGAATAGCTGGTTCCGCTGTATCTGGTTCTCGCAAAGAGGCGATTGTAGTGGATCCATTATGTGGATCAGCATTGAGGTGACGCAGATTCTCAGTGTATGCAACTGTTTCACCAATCATCGTTAATTGTCTTTCTTCTTCTAAAACTGGTGATGTACTTGCAGATGGATCAAGAGAAACATCACTATACTCAGAACTATGGGAAGAATTAGGGTCATATGAATCCCATGGCTTTAAATCTTCATCGCAACCGCCAAATGCAAACCATTGATTGAAGAAGTTACAAATCATGTAACCTAACAAAATGAGGTAGTAATAATGCCATTTGACATCAGCATTAACGAATGCCGTGGCAATCAACGGACCAATGCACGCACCCAGACCATAACCACCGTGATAATAACCTAGGTATTTCGAAGATTCTTTAAATCTACTCAAGAAGATATTTTGTTGAGATAGACAGATAGCCAAACCAACACCACCAAAGAAGAAACCAACGACAACCAATGGATATGCTGAACCTGGGGAGACAAAAGCATACATGATACATTGCATTAAACAACCCCCAGCGGTCATCTTTCTCTTACCCAGCCATCCCTCTAGTTTGTGACTGAGCATAGCAATAGTTATAAAACCACATGCATTGGACAACCAAATCAAAGACACAATAGAGTAGTTGATATCATAGAATTCTTCAATTGTAGGTAGAAGAGCGCCAGGAGCACCATCTGCCATACCTGAACAGATAGCCCACAAAACAACAGAGATGACTCTCCATCTGTTCTTTGGTGGATTTGATAATGTCATACCTTCTAGTTTTCTAACTTCTAATCTAGATCCATCTTTATCAGAAGGAGTTAGTAAGGTCTGTTGCTGTGGCTGTAATAGAACCTGTTTTTGGTCGAAAGAATCGAAATACGAAGTTGAAGCGGTACCAGATAACCCGCCGCCACCAAGTTCATAGCCTGGAGTAGTTGGCAAAGATTCTGGGATAGGTGGAGGTATAATAGTGTCTTTACCTGAAAGCCGAGATAGACTGTTGAAAGCACCGGATTCAAAGGTTTGTACTGAGACAGACACCCTTCTCTGCATCGTGCTTGTAGAGGTGTGCAAGCCAAAATCATCTGCATTCGAGTTAGTTTCTGTAGCACCAATGATACTAAAAGAGACATTCTTCTCTAATTTCGGCGGTTGTGGAGTACCTGAAGATTCATCAAAGGTTTCTCCAATAGGGTCCAGTGGATCAAGTTCTAGCTCAATTGAGTCTGCAGTGTCAAGTCTTTGCGCCTGTTTTCCAGGTTCTTCTTTTTTCATGTTGGAATAGGGGATTTAAAGGATAAAGCAAATCTTGCTCCTAACCACCTAGGTTTTTATTCGTTCTTTTTAAATTAAGATATAAAAGTTGACGTGTCGTAATTGCGTTTTGCAATTTATCTTAGTAGGCTTCTTGATTGGACTCCTTGACGTATTAAAACTTAAAAGGATGGATTTTTCTATGTATTAGGCACTCAAACTATACGGAAATAGATTGGTTCAAGTTTCAAGTAACACTATTTGTGATTCTTAATGGTTGAAAGTGAAAGGTTTGCAAGTGGAGGAATTTCAGGGTGGTTTTAAAGGAAGAAGGATAGACGTCTGATAAATAAATACATGGATCTGGTAGGTAAAAACCAGCGAGTGGAATTGTCGCAAAACCTGGGCAGGTCAGCTCCCTGCCGTGCGGCGCGTGAGGTTTTTTTAGCATGCGCATTTCTTGGAGAGTTTCCCCCACCATGCGGCACTGGACTCAGGGAGAGGAAGAGATTGCACCTGGACTTCCTGGGAGACAGGTTATACACTGGAACCTGTCTGAACACCAACAATGAAGCAGACTTGGTTTATAATGCCAACCATATCTTTGATGTATATACTGAGTATGTTCACTTGCCCACAAAACGTGAAAAACTTCTAAATATAGTACAGCGGGATATGGATTACTGGAATAGGAATCTCTCCGCTCGCAATTAGTAATAGATTGGACCAATAATAATCTTTAACGGAAAAGATGGAGTATATATCATATAAAAGATAAGCTTCTGACTATTCATTATATATCACAGTAACTAGCAATTTAACTGCTTACCCTTGAGTATGACACAGTATACCGGCTTTGTATTTATATAATACGAGATAAGATTGCCCCACACCTGACCTATTATTGATTGTGCAATATAAATGCCACTTGTCCTGAAGAACAAAACACTTTTTCGAGATAAGATATTCCCTAGTTGACCGTTGGTGTGACATGGCTTGACTATGGAATGAATCGAAATCTCTACTCTTCAGGGAATCCAGCTAGACCTTTATATGATCTTACGAATGGGGCTCGACTGCCTGCTTAAAAAATTCTCAAAAGTGCATGCCAAGGGTTCGGGAGATCCGCACACAGAAGTTTAATTATTAGCACGCTCCGCAGGGATTCAATTATTCACAGGCGCACAAAAACAGAATCCGGGGTAAATGCTGACAGGAGATACCAGACAACCAACCAGACAGTATAGCAGCGTAGACTAATGTCAAAGAAAACTTCGATTCAGACCCAAATAAACAATTACATCTATATTACTTCTATTTATGTTATGATAACTTTGCCTAGTAATGACGATATATACATAAGCTGTTACCCATTCAATTATGCTGAATAATCATGACTGACAGTAGCCTTGAGTGGTACCAGTTGACTGCTACATGTTCTATAATGATATTTTGGATAGACCACTCCACCCTAGCTCAAGATTTCAGTACAAGAGATTTTCAAATCTCTGTTCTTAGATCCACTAATGAGCTCATTAACTTACCATCTCTTACGAGATTGATCGATCTCGAACGTTTCAGTTTTAATACAAGAGAATTCTTCCTTAATATTTTAACTAGATTTGATCTTGAAATCAGACTCACAGTTAATAGGAAACTTTCTTAAAAGGATAACAAAATACAATGTGAAATGCAAGAACAAAAGAAAAAAACAACAGTACCCAAAGAACCATGAGGGATAATCTCCTTTCACATAGCCAACGACTGATACAACAGCGTTTGGTATGATTGCCGGTCAAAGTACCGTATTTCATGCTTGTCCTGTCATATTCTGTCTATCACGTGCATATGCAAGACCAACGTCCGTGATTCAACATACCAGCAGGAATACATTGCTTTTTTACACTTTATACTTATCGAGCCGCTCTTGAATTCAAGGTGAACGAATAAAGACTGCACCGCACAGATCAACTTTTGTCCGTTTAACCCTTTAACCACAGTGCTCCAAGTGGCTAATTGTTTGGGAATTTGGCCTGTTTAGGAAAAGCCGCCAAAATACAGTGCAGAGGTGTATTTTAAGGAAATACACAGCCTTGTTGATTGCTAAATCTATTTTGAGACTGACACGATGCGATGTTAGACAGCAGACAAAAGACTCGATGGATGGCAATTAAACCTTGAGTCAAAGTCTCAGACTCCAGAATTTGTATAAAGATTGATATCGGCTTTAAACTCCACTTCACAAATCTGAGTTTCTTGAAAAAGCCACTAAAAGAACACAACAATAGTTAGTGTAACTAGCTAATTCAATTGATATACAAGATGGCCGACTACGATGACGATGATATTATTGATTATGAAAACGATGGTCAAATGGGTGATGAATTCAACGAAGACAATTTGAACGATGAAGATTACAATTTACTCTATGATTTGCTACCTGAACTCAAAGCTAAAACTGATAAATATGAAATTGATGAATTCAAATTGAAAGAAATACTATGGTTGAATTATTTTGAAATAGATGCCGCAGTTGAAGAAATCACAAAGGACTTTAAACGTGAGTATAGTTTATTCATTTCCTTTTTTTCAAAATTTCAGTTATTAAGATCTTGGAATTCTAATTCTTTTCTTTCACTTCAAAACTAATATTGCAGCTACATTATTGACACCAAAGCTATCTAAATTGGAACAGCTAGCCCAGAAAAGAAAGCTTCCTGAAGGAATACAGTCTCCGATAACTTCTGAAAGTAAACTTTCTGGCTTGCTGGCAAGCAGGAAATCAGGTACACATTTTCTTAACCCAGATAGTAAATTAGTTGGACTTTTGAAAAAACGCAGTGAACAACCTCAAGGGTTGAGTGGTCTTCTGAATAAAACGTCTTTAACTGGTGAGCGAGCAGGACTAGCTGGCCTGTCCAAAGTTGGATCTTCTGGAGAGTCTAGAAAAGGTTTAGCAGGTCTTATTGGTAAGACTAATTCTGACCCCAATCTGTCTAAGGTTTCTGTTGTGGATAAGCTAAAATCTATGCATGAAAACAGATTTCAGAAAACAGGAAGACTCAGAAGACCTAAAGTTTCCAAACCAGTATTGGCTGATTTGGAACACGTCTCCGATGACCACGTTATGGAGGATGCCAAACCTGCAAGTGCTAGTGATGAAATTCCGTTTGAATTTGAGTTTACGTTCCAATTCCAACCAAACAGGATGTTTACAGATAGATCAGAGAACATCATAACAAATTCGTTTTTCAATGGATTAACTACCAACAAAGAAACAGAACTCACAGAAAAGGATAAAAGAAGAGACCTTGGCTCCACATACGACAAAATATTCAACATTTTTACTAACAACTCTCAAATAGCCAAGAAAACAACCACAAATTTCCAGAAGCCTAGCCCAGATCAACATCGTAAAGATGTTAACAGTTTATCTCAAACTATCACCAAGGTCAAATTAACCGAAGATGTCGAGCCAATAAAAGCAAAAACGCCCAAACCAATAGCGCCAAAGAAGAAGAAATCAAAAACAGGTTCCAATATCAACGTTGCAAGTGAACTGGCAAAGAGAAAAGCGAAACCAAATTTATCATTTGTTGTGATTGGTCATGTGGATTCAGGCAAATCGACTCTAGTTGGTAGGTTATTGTACGATTTAAAAATCGTCGACTCTAAGTTACTACATAAATTAACAAAAGAAAGTGAAAGTGTAGGAAAGGCTTCGTTTTCATTAGCCTGGATTATGGATCAAACTCAAGAAGAGAGAAACAGAGGTGTTACTGTCGATATTTGCCAGACTCAATTTGAGACAGACACTTCAAGTTTCACTATAATTGATTCTCCAGGTCATCAAGACTATGTCCCTCAAATGATTAACGGTGTTACTCAAGCTGACGTTGCAATTGTTGTAATTGATGCATCTTCTTTCGAAACAGGATTTAGTGCAACTGGTCAAAACAGAGAACACTTAACAATTGCTAAAAATTTGGGAATCGATAGATGCATTGTTGTGGTTAATAAGATGGACCTTATTGAATGGTCTCATGATAGATATCAGATGATCTGTGACACCTTAAAAGATTACCTTGTTGAAGAACTAGACTATCAAAAGGAAGATTTGCAATTCATTCCAACTTCAGGTTACCTAGGTGGTAATATCGTTAAACTAGTGAGTAAGGAAGAGTGCGTTTGGTTTGAAGGTGAAAGTTTGCTTGAATGGCTAGAACTACAAAATCGTAAAAAGGAACATACATTCGATAAAAACTCTCAATTTATTCTGACAATCAATGAAGTTCAAGAAACCAACAAAAACGATGAACTGATTGTGTCAGGTAGAGTCAACTCGGGCATGGTCAAACTTGGTGATTCTATTGTTATTTCACCAAGTAATGAAGTTTCTAATGTTGACTCCATCACAATTACAAGATCTAACGTTGGCTCATCATTAGAGAAGAACGAATCTCAACAATTGGCAATTGAAGGTGAGTTTATTACGTTGAAGTTGAAAGGATTGGATAATTTGAATGACATCAAAGTTGGTGATTTGATTTCAACCGAAGGAAAAGAAATCAAAGCTGTTCATAAGTTCAAATGTGACTTGAAGGTGTTTAATCTAGATAGACCGTTACTTATTGGAACAGAATTTATTTTGTTCAGAAACAACATTTCTATACCTGCAAGATTATCTTCCATCGAGTCCATTGAGAACACAAAAACTGGTAAAGTGAGTAAGAAGAAACACTTGGCATCAAATAACAAAGCTAGTGTTATTATCGAGATTATGGAAAGGGATGTTCCAATGCTAAAGTTTGACACTAATCCAAAGTTGGGAAGATTGGTGATAAGAAGATTTGGCATTACCATTGGTGCTGGTAAGATCACTGAGTTATGTTAATTTTACTAGACAAAATGAAAATATATAGTAGCTTACTATATTCCGTGTATATACTTATATGAGATATCACTATGTAAACTAATGACACTTGACAGACTTAAGATAAACCTCTCAGAGTATGTAATCCGCAAGTAACAATAACATTGCAAGACATAGGATCAAAATGCTTAAGTTCCTTCCGGAATTTTTAGTTCTTTCATTAGCCTTTCTTAATTGCTTATTACCCAAACTCATATTCCCTAAAATGTCATCTTGATTGTTGTCCAACATCGTAATCGAATCATTCTGTAAATTTATGTGTAAGTTTATTTCATTGATGACAGTTGAAATCTCAACCATCGAGTTTTCAATTTGCGTGATAGATTCCAAATTACTGTTTTTCAATTCTAGTAGAATATTTTCATTTTCTTTCGATAATTGTTGTAATTGTTGCTCTCCCAAGCTTTCATTCAATTGATTAAACTCGGATGAAACCTCACCTTTTGCTCCATCTTCCAAAGCTACACTATTCGAATTCTCATTGGAAGAATTGATTTCCATTGGTGTGTATGAATAGTAATTACTAGTGTTCAAAGATGATTTATTGAATTCTTTCTTCCTCTCCATTCTCTTTGTATTTATTTCAATAAATTGATTAGAGATGCTTGTAATTCTTAGTCCAAGAGCTTTAATGATGTTGGATCTGATTTCAGAAATAGAGCTGTTCAGAATGGCTACGTACTGACCATAATCTCCCATCGTTAACAAATTCTTACCGATATCTTCAACGCTAAGGTTGTTCTCAAGTTGCTTGTTCAGTGCCTCTGCATAAGTTTTCAAACTTTCTAGTTTTTTGTTGATTAGGCTTAATTGGAGTTTGAAAGTGGAATCAATCTTATCCTTTTGAAACTCTGACATGTTTTTTGAATTGGCTAATAAATAATCCTTTTGGATTTCCGATATCAAATTTTTCAGTTCTTCAATCAAGGAATTAAGCTTTATTGATTCGGCTACAAATGTGTTGTTGGCAGTTAGCTTTGATTGACGGGTATTAGTTGCTGACTTTGGTTTTGGCTTTGAAATCCGTTGAGTTTCTGGTGTTTTCGTTTTCAACTCGTCTTCGTAAATTGCTATACATTTTTGAAAAAAGGGTGTCAAGTCAGTCATTGTGTGAACTTTAAAATTATGCTGGCAATATATATATATATATATATAGATCACCGATGTACGATACAACCAAGTCCTAACAGTTGAATCACGAGCAACAAACAAAGACTATTAATATGTCTGATCTGTCTTCCTGAATATCCCAACTTTCCACGACTTTTTTAGAAGATGCGATTAAGGCTGTTTATTTCATTTGAGTCTCTAATCTATATAAAATACATACATTGTAAACCTTTGATGATCTATACGGTTTACAATAAATTGGCCGTCAAACTCTACCTTGAGTATCAATCAAATATAACAATTGTTTATAAAATTTAACTTATTTTGAAAGTACACAAAGTTTTGAAAAAAATGGTAAGTATATTAGACTCGGAACTATCAGCAAACTTTAAAATTTAAATAACAACAAGTAGATACTAACGTTAATCATTACATAATTTTAACCTTATATCAGTGGCTACCTATAACAATTGCACTTGCTTCGACCCTCCTCTTGTCGTTGTATTCTGTCAACAAGTTTATCAAATTATCAAAACAGCCTCTATACTTGACATCGATATTAACGCTATCGTTGTTTCTCCCGTTCTCTATTATCTTCTTACTACCAATTGACTTAATATCAACATCGACAGATAATGACAGCAACGGGAACAAAACCTGGTTTTATTTAAGTCAGGCAACGGTGATGCTGATGTGGAGATTGAACTACTGGATCACCTTTGTTCTAACGTGGTGTGTTTTGCCATTTTATCAATATTGGTTCAATTCAGGATACTTCAAGAAATCAGACCGTTTTAAAGATTCTGTGATTCAATTGATTAAATTCCAAATGATTCTGCTAACCTGTGGTATAATTGCATTAGTTTACATTATTATTAAGAATCCAAGTTGGTTGAACTTCCAATTTTTAAAGAGTTTAGTGATTACAATATCTCATATTTATGCGTTAGTCGTTGCGTTATGGCTAATGGCTTATGGATTGATTTATTTACCTAGACATTATTGGGAGCAATCTGGGGGTTATGAAAATCGGTTACATAAGGCCTATTTAAAAGTTCCTGAATTGAAACAGAAATTAGAAGATACGAAGTTTGATTTGAAAGAGCTATGTGGACGTTTAAAAAGTTTGAGCAATTTGGACAATTTAGAGTATAGAGATTGGATAATTAAACTAGTTGACCAAATACCGGAAAATTACCAAACAATGACTTATCATGGAGTGGAGAATTTTACAAACGATGAGATCAATTCAAAATTATTGAATAAGTTAACGATACAATTGAAGCACTTAAAATGGAACTACAACCACCATGAAATCAATTTTTATACTTCTATAGAAAAAGTTGTTGAATTGGAGGACAGAGTTAATGCACATTTATTAGGTGAACTAAACTTAAGAACAGCCAAGCCTCCTCTAGTGTTCATTAAGAGTCCCAAATTTAACTACTACGTTTCCCAATTTGTTCAACCAACAATTGGTAAATTATTTACCCTTATTTTGATTGGATTGACAATTCTGATTATACAATCCGAAATATTTCACGGCTTGAAGTTTTCATTGATTAAATTGATCATCAAGGGATTAACTCAACAATTCAATCAAATTTATATCCAAGTTTTTGCAGTTTCATTTATTATTTTAACTTATATGTTGGTTGCTGCAACGATTTCATTGGCGCAAGTGAAAATCTTCAACATTTATCACATTGAATCTAATCAGTCTTCAGATCCTGTTTCTACCGTTTTCTTCATCAGCTATGCATGCCGTTTGACAATCCCATTATCCTACAACTTTTTAATGCTCCTAGATTCCGATTTCACTAAAAACTCATCGTTCCAAAAATTCTTGGGCAATTCAATTCAATTAATTTCATTAGGTAATTTTTTGAATGATATGTTACCAAGATTATTATTAATCCCGATTCTGTTGACATACTTTAGAATTTGGGAAAAGCTGAAAAGATGGCTATCAGGTGTCTTTTTATTTGATTATATTTTGAATGAATTTGACTTTGAAGATGAAGATGAAATCGATCCAAACAATGCGCAAGATCTAGAGTCTGGTGCTGGGGGAATTAATACTAGAACATCTAGGGAGGTTGCCCGTGTTCACGAAGCCAAACTAATAATACAACGGACACTAAATTCAGAAAACAATACAACAAGATTGAACAATTCAACCCCATTCCGTTCGTTTACACTGACTGGCTTGAACAGTTCAACAGCAAATGTAGCAACACCTTTGCCAAGACCAAATATTGCACCTTCAATTAGTTTGGCCTCAACGAAAAACATGATTGGTGGTCTTGCTTCAAGGGTTTCATCGTTTGGTCGTGGGATTTTCGGTGGACGTTTAAACAACCATCAACCTCGGACTGGATATGAGAATCTAAGGTCATATAACTTGGGAATGGACAGTAGCAGAGAATCGCAAAGTGAACAGTCAAATACAAGCAGGATCAGCTCTGAATCCGGGATTTCTTTGAACACAAACCATACATTTGACACTGATAATAGATTGTTGAGAGATGATGATATAATGCTGATCGATGAGGATGAGGATGATGATAATGAGAGAATCATCCTGTAAGACATACATATTAAATTTGTAAATATTAATTCAATAAATAATAATTTTATATTTAATAAACAATTATAAATTTCTGTAATATCTTCAGAAATTTATTCTTTACCTCTTTTCAAAATTATTATTTATTAAATTACTATTTACAAATTTAATAATATACACACATATATGTATATATCACCGATACCAATAAACACTGTCAGATTTGATTATGGACATGGGATGTAAATTTCAGTAAAAGTATCCTTAAAATGGAGTGTGACCCCTACCCTGCCCCGGAATAAAAACGCCCCCGCCCCTTCACAAAACTCACAAAATCCCCGGGCGCGCGCGGCTCGTTTGAGCCTGACAACGTAAACAACAATAATAAAAAAATTATAAGTAGAAGATATACAAAAAGATTCCATTGGGTTGGGGATTTTAAACAACCATAAGATCGATATTTGCGTATCCTGATGGTAGTTTCCTTGTTCTCTTATATCCATCAATAGCAAACACTTTAGATATATATATATATATATATATAAACTTGATCTGAATAGGTTCATTATCATCTATTGCACGACCAACAATTCCTTTGCATTACTTTGTATCAATCATTAGCATTCATTTCTTTTCATACTCACTATATCTCATTCACAAAAAGTTAGCTATCCCTCTAATATACACCCATTATAGACATTATACACAACCAGCCAATAGATAAAAACCACATAAAAATGATAAAGAACACAAGACCGATAGTACTGAGTCAATCGACTGAAAAGTTGATCAGAAGCGTATCACCATACCAATTTAATGTACAAGTAACACTATCAAATTCAATAGCGAGGTGCTGTCAACAATCATCCAAAAGATTAATCTCCCAACATTTAACAATTAAACCACAACCAGGTTCAACTGCAAAGCAACTGAATTTCAATGTGAACTTGTGGAAAGTACCAACCAACTACGGGTATTATTCATCGAGAGTCAATAGATTGTACAATGAGGATAGATACGCAGTTGGAATTTTAGATGTTGATTTGCATGATAAAAAGATATTAAGTAAAAAGGAAGAAAAAGCTCAAAAGGTAAAAGCCAACAAGTTTTTAGAAAGCAGAATTGATTCAATTGATGAACCGGAATATACCAACACTTTCAAACACCAAAGAGTTTTCAATTTCTCTGTTTTTGATGGACATGGAGGTGAAGAATGTTCAACTTATATAAAATCACATTTAATGGAAAATATCCAACTTTTCCAATTGACAGAAACTTCAATTATGAAGCTGTTCAAGTTTTATCAGAGTCAAATAGGAGGGTATTGGAAAAGATGGGCACGAAGACAAACATCGCAACTTATAGAGACTTTAAAATTGACACAACAGGTTGATATTAACGAAGTATTAAACAACGACAAAAAACTTTGGGAATTGGAAGCTTTCAAAAGCATTAGAAGTGAAGAGTTTTTTAAACTAAGAGTCTATTTAAGTTTCTTATTTACAGATTATCAATTTTTGAATTATGAAGATCACTACAACAATAAACTAAAAGATCCAAAAAATGAGAAATTGATGAATTCAGGATCAACATGCACGTCAGCTTTCATGTATTCTATCGACCAAGAACCAACAAATCCAAACGGATATTTTTATCAGGAGAAAGTATTATCAAGATTATTAATTGCACATATTGGTGATACTAGAGCCATATTGTGTGACAATGAAGGTTTGGCACATTCATTGACAAAAGATCATCATCCTTCCAATCCAACCGAATCTACAAGATTAACAAGATTTTCGTCTGGTTTACTGATGACTGATTCATTCGGTGAAGAAAGATTCCTGAATTTTGCAAACACTAGATCATTTGGAGATTTAACAGCAAAGAACATTGGAGTTTCAGCCGAACCGCAACTCAGCGAATATCTAATCGGCGATCCTAAAATGATGTCCAAATACAAATACCAGAATATGAGATATTTGAAAGATCAAGATATTGGCGATTTTGGGGGAGATGAATGTTTTCTTGTTCTTGTTTCTGACGGGGTTACAAATTATTTAAGCGATCAAGAAATTGTGGATTTGATCACTTCAACGACAAATAACAAAGGTGCTTGGAAGGGTACTCCTCATGAAGCATCGAAGGAAGTTGTTCAGTTTGTAGAAAGTATTGGTGGTGATGATAATGCCACCTGCTGTATCATTAAATTTTCAGGTTGGGGCAAATGGCCTCTAATTGATAGAACTGGTTCTTTAAGAGAAGAGAAAATGATGAGTGCCCCAAGGGGTAATAGAGGGAGATAAAGACAGCATTCAAATTTCGTTGGATCTCCAGTAACTACGAACCAAGTTTAATTCATTATTTGCGTTCATCAATTCACTAAGGGTATACTTTTAAATCATGAAGAAACATTTTAAAATTAAAACATAAATACATAATAAATATATACAAGCGATTGAAAGTTGAGAATTGATATATCTATTTGTTCTTAGTTTGAGTATAACTGAACATCTTTCTAGTATGTGCAAATTCACCTAATTTAGAACCAACCATATTTTCAGTAATTTCTAAATGAACGTAATCTTTACCGTTGTGAACCTGGAATTGTAAACCAACAAATTGCGGAAGAATGGTGCATGATCTAGCATTTGTTCTGATTGGTGTCTTGTTTTTACGTGCTTCAGCGATCGGCAACGGAACAACATGAGGACCTATAATGATATAATGAGCACTTTCTGTTAGTATGCAAGTTCAAAAAGAATATGAACAAGTAGAACAAATAAAAGATATACAAGTCATCAAGATTAATGTATCTTCACTGAAAAATTGAACGCTGAACTGAGATGACATTGAACAAGATAACATACCTTTCCACGAGGACCTTGATAGTTTTATTAGCGTTGCTCTCATTGTATAATAATATTACGATTTTTGAGAGTTTCTTAGTTGGAATTTGAAGAACCTACTTTAGTTCTATTCTCCTTTTGTCTTGTCAAGTTTTGATGGCATTACATTATATCCGTTCAATTTGAGCTCCTTACATATTTTTCGAATCCAACAACCAGTGAGGCGTGCACAGACAAAATAAAATATTAAAAAGAAAACGACGCTGAAAATTGTAATCGACTATCGGCCTGATCGGGTTTATGAATACTTTCTTAGACGGGTCAATCGGTTGGTGGTGTAAAG
The DNA here is from genome assembly GCA_019232045.1 of Ogataea degrootiae. Taxonomy (NCBI): domain Eukaryota; kingdom Fungi; phylum Ascomycota; class Pichiomycetes; order Pichiales; family Pichiaceae; genus Ogataea; species Ogataea degrootiae. Next base: position 19,846 of record JAHDIT010000031.1, read on the forward strand.
TTTTGTTGACAGCTGCTTTGATCCCTGAGACAACACACAAAAGAATAGATTGAACACTACAAGATGTCTTGAAATAAGGTAAAGAATTCACTCATAATATATATTATTTTAGTTCATAATCAATAAGCTTCAAAAAAGAAGATTGAAGTAAATCCATACCAAATCAATTCGCTAAATTCAAGAGTTTCTAAAGGTTTTTCATGGAGTGTACTGTACGGAAGGGACACTTATCCTTTTAATATACCATCAGATACAAGTTCAGAACATTCGAACGCTCCACACAAGCGGAAAATAAATCTGAAAAAATTTACAAGTATTAAAATCATTGACAGTTGAAATTTACATCCTGATAAAATGGATGGACATATGTGTGTCAACAGAGGCATGGTGATAGGTTCATCTTCCTTTTCTGGTTGAATATTATCCTTGTTTGTTTTATCCTTCTTCTTCATTTTTTCCTCCTCCTCTTTTTCCTCCTTTATTAAAAGTTCTGCGTCTAATATTACATACTCTGTAAAGGAAAGTACTCTGTTTGGTTGTCTAAATCTTTTAATTAAGGTAGCATCTTCATCTAAGGGTTGATGGTATGGTGTCCCTGGGACTGATGAAATGAGACTGAGCCGTTCATCGCTTCTTTCACAAACAGTTTTCAAATATCTAGCACTAAATCCAAGATTTGACAACTGATTTAATTCTTTGATGAATTAAGATATATCAACTGGACAACCAATAAATTTGAGAGAAGTTCTTCGGTTATTGTTAACGTGATCTTCGATCAGTATGGTTGCAAAGACAAATATCCTTTTCAAGGTTGAGCTTTGAACCTTGTATAAAATATCAATCGCTAATTCCAATTCTTTCCTAAATCGAACAGCCAGAGTTAACTCTCTCAAAGCTGGCAAATTACCTTCATAGTCTTTTAATGACTCTGGTATTTTGCTATTAACTCTATTTGCTAGCACATCGATTTCTTTCTTGATTATTGAACTACATTTATAGAAGCCTAGTTTTATCCTTTTGAGTGCATCAGCAAACTCTCCAAAAGCCATTAGTATTAAAGCATTCATTTAAAGTATTGTACGTTGAGGGTATTCTTTCTTGATTAGTTTTTTATACTCAGGACGAGGCATTTTGCCGTTGCTCCAGTTTTCCATGGTTCAAAAACGCAAGCTCTTTGAAATAACGAAGGAAGAGGGAGGATTTCAAGGGAATTATATATCCCTTTGTTTTTTGTCTAAGATCTAAAAAGAGTGTGAGCTGTTAAAAGTTTTTCAAACTAGCAGGATAAAGGGGCAAAATTCCAGAACAGATAAGATTAACAGCTACGACTATAAATGGGGAGGAGGGAAACAAACTACAGTTTCATTTACACCTTTTTAAATGTAAGAAATACATTACAATACAAATCTCAAACTAAAAATACAACAATAAATAAGACGGACACTCTTAACCCTTATTTAAACAAATAAAATCTCCAAATCGCTGTCCAACTCAGCTGCTGATTCGGCCATTTCCTTTGGGGTTAAATTATCTAACCACTCAGTTTCTTTAACAGGTGAAGTAATACCCTTTTTCTTTAAATACATCTTATTTTTACCGACAAAATAGATTGATCTCAAGATATAGCTGGCAAGTTTAGTGTTTTCAACAACACGATTGTATCTTTTCTTTGTAGACTTGAATCTACTAGTTAATCTCTTTTCTTGCAACTTAGTACTGGGAGCATTACGACAAAAACTAGTATTACTGTTTAGAGACGATGATTTACCGAAACTCAATCTAGAAACAAATTTTAAAATCCTATCCGTATACTCTGCTAATTCATGCAGGTACAAATCATCAATTCCAAGTTCTTCGCTTTTAGTTTTCAATTCTTCCAAAGAATAACTCAACTCCAAACAACAACTGATGAAACTTAAAGAATTATATTGGTCTTCAATATTATATTTATTTTCAATTAGGTATTCGACAGTGTTTTGGATTTGTGCTAAAGTTGTTGATTGGATTGCTCTATAGATATCCATCATTTTGTTTAAGTCGTTCTTGATTCTAATCGCTCTACTTAATCCACGTTCCACACTTTGGATCTTTGGCAAAGTTCCAATATTTGGAATACTCTTTTTAGTATGATGCAATAAAGACATGTAATGGTCAGGCTTTAAGTAACCAATATGTCTTTTAAGCAAGTTTTGGAAGGTTTCAAAACCAGATTCAATGTCTTTGACAGACTGAATAAGGACAAAGGTGCCACTTTCTTCAAAGAAATCTGAAACTGAATAGAACTTATCTTCCAAGCTCGGAGAGAAATCAAAATCAACAAAGTATTGCATTTCAGAAGTTTAATCTAGGCTGATTTAGGCTAATCTAGTTTGATTTACTTTTATTTGGAGTTTGATCTTTTGAAATAAAAGATTATTTTTGGGTTTCTTTAAACGATACATGAACTTCAGAAAAAGAATAAGTAAATATAGAGGAAAAGGTTATAACGTGAATAGGGCCAATGTCTCTACTTATATATACTATTGCCACTAAACAGAATGCGTGTTTTTTGATATCATATTGCCTTCCATATTCACCCAATAGCAAACAAATATTAACAATGAACCAGAAAATCATTGCAAAAGGGGATAAACGACTTTTTGAGGCGGTGCAGGCTGAATAGCTTAGAAAAACTTGTCTTTTTTTATTGATACACAGGTAGAAACACAAATGGGAGAGAACATAAGAGCAGAGAACAAGAACAACATGAAAAGCACATAGTATATAAATAAAGTAGATTACATGAAGAGAAAGAAAATCGCATATGTCTAAATAAAATAAAAGTAAATAAACACAAATCGTAAAGAGAGCCTAAAAGAAAAACTTGAAGGGCAAGTGGTGGATGAAGTGGTCAAGTTTATATACACATGTTTTGACTAATCGAAAACGCTTAAATAAGCTTCAGCAACAAATCTAGCTCTTGCATTCAAGAATAGCTTCATTTCACTAATTTCTTTATCAACATCTTCCATAAATTCAATAATGAAATCAACCAATTTATTCTTCAACATAACTTCATTGTGATAATTTGTTAATAGAAATGAAATATCGTAACCCTCTATTGGGACTCTTCTTAAGATTAAAAAGTTTTCAGCTCTTTTAGTTAAGAATCTAGTAAATTTTTCAACCAAAATAGATTCAATTTCATCGCTTTGTTTGATCTTAATCGACACACGAACGGAATTGATACTTGGTTCAATTAAGACTCTTTCGTTTTCGTTTCTTGAAATCATCATTGGATTCAATAAAATCTCAACCGTCTTCTTACTTTCAATCTCTGGATAGTTGTGTCTTTCAACCACTTGTGAAGAAAAGTTTTCCAAACAAAGGGCTGCATTCAAAGAGTGTCTAACTGCTGTTAAATATGGTTTCAAAGATTGTGACTGTATGAATAATTAAAAAGAAGGTGTTAGTAATTGTTTGTATTTTATCAAAAGTAAATAGATTAGTTTATAGCATTGATCATCTGAATTGATTTTAATAGATATCGGTATATTGACTAATATATCTCTAGTGTATTTGGTGATGAGTAGATTGTGAGATAGTACAGTACACCGTTGGACACAACTGACAAACAGAAAAATTGAGGGAAACTGTGACATACCATAACCTATTATATTCTATGTGGTTTAATTGACTAGTGATATACAATACCTGTATGTATAAATCGGATGTACTTGTATCTTTTTGATTTTAAGAGTAACAATCACTTAATATTCAATCAATCTATCAGTTTGAATCCATTTGATTATTCCAACTCTGAGGGAAATCAAATTGACAGACAAGCGCTCAAAAAATGTGAGAGAGAGAGATGCAGAGGTGTGTTTTTGTCCTTTGACTGAAAACAATATGAGTACATAAGTATAGAGATGAGAAGTTTCCTACCATCTGTAGAGTTCAGTATATTTTGATCAAAACCATAAGAATATAAGTGACCAAATAATGTCCTGGGAAGAGCTAACAGACAACCAGGGGAACCTGTATTACTACAACTCATCAACCGAACAAACACAATGGGAAAAACCTTCAGAACTGATCTCTGGATTGGATAAAGCATTGGCAGAAAGAGGTTGGACAAAAGCATACACTGAAGAACATGAAGCTTACTATTATCACGAACAGACTGGTGAGAGTGTGTGGGAACTACCCGCCGATGTCAAATCTTTGTTGGATGGTAGTTCTGGTGCTGGTACTAATAATGTTGATCCTAATGACAATACCAGAGCTAGTAGCAAAACTCCAGGTGTTGCCGGTGAAAATGAAGATGACAATAACGACAATGAAGACGAAGAAGATGAAGATATTGAATTTGATGACGGTCAAATACAAGGAGAAAATAAACATGTGGTAACTGACGATAGTGAAGCTCGTCCAGGCAACTCATTGATTGATTTAGATTCGATAATACAAGAGAATGAAAAAATCATTAAAGAGATTCCAACAGGTGTACAGCTTGATACTACTGGAGAAGACCAAGCAGAAGAACATTACGATTATAGAACGTACATACCAGGTCAAGAAATCAAAAAGGGTGAAGAGTTGCAAGCCGATGAACAATCTAGTACGCAATTCATGGAGATGCTAGCATCTAAATCAGTCGATTCTACATGGTCTTTCAATCAAATTATGGAAACATTTGTCAAAGATGAGAGATATTGGGGGATTAAAGATTCATTATTAAGAAAAAGGTTGTTTGAGATTTATTTAATTCAAAAAGCTGATAAAGAATTTAGAGAGGTTGAGAACTCGAAAGAAAGTTATAAAGTTAGTTTCTTCCAAGTACTAGACAATTACGATATTAAATGGTACACTACTTGGAAAACATGCTCCAAGCTAATTATTGACGAACCAATGTATTCATTAATCAACAATAAATTGAAAAAGGAGTTTTTCAAAGAATACGTTAGAAATTTAAAAACTGAACATGAAAGTTCATTGAGAGAATCAAGGAAAGAAGAGTTGAAAAATTTGGAAGGTGTAATAAAAGAACTTGTTGTTGATTTGAATGCCAAGTTTGACGATATGCCGAACTCTTTGGATATGAAATTATTTAATCACTTGAATAAATTGGATGTTCTTACCGTTTACGAGAGTATCGTTCATGGATTAGAAGCTGAATTTGAGAAGACTGTTAAAGAACAAATCGAATTGAATAATAGATCGGATAGAAAGGCAAGAGATGAATTCAAGAAACTTTTAGAAGAATTGAGGGATAATAAAGATAACAATGGATTAGAGATAACGGCTGATTTGAAGTGGTTTGAATTGTTACCGTATATAGAAAATGATGAGCGGTTCGTCAACTTATGTGGTAGAAAAGGTTCAAGTGCCATTGATTTTTTTTGGGATCTGTTGGATAAAGAAAATCAAATTTTAAGGGCAAAGAGAGATTTAGTGAAACTACTATTGATTAATGACAATTTTGAAATCAAAAAATCATCAAAGGGAAACGAAGAAAAAGAAGGTGAACAGAAAACTGAAACTTTTGTTACATTTGATGAATTTTTAGCAGAATTGAAATCATTACAAAATAATCAAGTTGAAGATGAAATAAAAGAATCCGATTATAGGTTGATTTACAAGTTGTTGATCAATGAACAAAAGCAACGACCTACTGAAAGCAGACCAACAAAGAGAAAATTAGAATCTAGTGGTCTTGGAGCAAGTAATGGAGAAGGCGCAAATAAAAAGAGATTAACTACATTGGGTTATGGTGCTCTTTAATTAGATAGATGTGTGTATAAAATCGTATTAATATAATTGTATTATTATTTATTATTATTGATCTGAAACTTATGTTTTTTTTTTCTAGGAGGAAAATATACAAAATTTTAAACGACTATTTACTATTCATCATTCATCAAAGCAGATAAAGCCAACAAACCAACCATTGCATATTTGAAATACACGTTTTCAGTGATTAAAATGGTCACGTAACCAACTTTAGGTATGTAAAATTTGACACTTCCCAGAATATCCTTAGCTCTATTCAAATACTGTTGACCATAAGCATACAAAGGTAAATCATCTCTTTCGTTATTATCACCTTTAGTCAACAACAGTTGCTGTTTCTTTGAAACTTTTTCACTTGATTTTTTGGATTTTTTGGATCTTTTATTCGTCTTTTCTTCGTAAACTTTGTGCTCTCTCACTATTCTATGAACGATGGGAATTTCCTTGTCTTGGACTTTATAAACCACTATATCACCAACGTTTAGATATTCGTCCCTATTCCACAAAAACAAAATATCACCTCTTTGGAAAGCAGGTTCCATTGAACCGGATAGGACAACAACCAACGGGGAGTTTGACATTGCCAAAATTGATAAGAATTTCCAAAATGCAAAGGCAGATGCTAGGACCATTGCCATGTTTAGCCCTTGGTTCAATTGAAGTCTCAAATTCATTATTATTTTCAATGATGGTTATATATATACGGTTATCCTAACTTGTTCGTAGTTATTATAAGTTGTTGTTGATCCCTTTCAAACAACTCGTGCATTAGTAGTATACGTAGAAGAAGATGCCAACAAACAAACAACGAGACAAAATCAACTGGTGTTTTGTTTTACGCGGCGACGAATTTGATTCATTATTTATTTTGTGTATTATTTAACAGACAGATTTAGGTTTGTTGATCTCTCCATTCATTTTTCCAGATTGTATTCTTTTATTCACCGTTCGATTGAAGTCGATATCAGACGTAAAGACTGATAATTATTGTCTGATACACACATAGATCGCTTTCATTATTCCCCAATGAGCTCAAGGTATGTTTACAACGTCGGTTCAGTCTTCCAACTCAAGTTTAAATTACTAACAATAAACGTTTACTGAATTATTCTTTTCTTCACTTTTTTCCAATTGCCACACGGAGGAGATCAAGTGAAGAAAACTATGGGTATGAACAAAACCCTTAATAACAGTCGATATTCATCAAAAGTTCATCAAAGAGATAGTGGAAGAACTGCACTATTTACAACTGCACAACAACAATCTCAAGCAGCTTCGTTATCGCCAAATGGATCCTCTAGCAATATTGCTAATGCGCTGTATCAATCACCATCGAACAACAACTCGTCAACGTTATTGAATAACCAATTTGATGATGACAGCTACAATAACAGATCAAGATCACCTTACGACACAGGGGTCAAAAAAGACTACAATGCTTCGTTAATGTCACAGTTGGAATCTCAAAATTCTGAAACCGTTTCAATAATGAGTTCTAAAATTGGTGCTTTGAAGAATTTATCGATGAAAATGGGTGATGAGATCAATAAATCAAAATTAAATTTGAATTCTTTAGGTGGTGATATGGATAGTACGTTGAATAGAGTCAAAGGTAACTTCAAGAGAATGATCGTTATGGCTGACAATACCGGGATTAGTTGGAAAGCGTGGTTAGCGTTTTTCGCTGTTGTTTGGATGGTGTTCTTTTACGTTTGGGTGTTTTAATATATAAAAAAGATGTTGTTTTTTCCTTCTTTAATTCTTGAATTTATAGCTTGTTTGTTTATAGGTTTTTCGATCTCATATTTATTTATTTCTTTAATATGTTTGACATTTCATTCAATACAGATGTTTCGCTATGGAATGTACATGTAGTAAGTTGTGATGCAACGAAAGACTGCGAAACAATTTTAAAAACAGATATAAACGTATTTATATATCAACTATAAACAAAACTAAAACATGAATAGTAGAAGGAGAAAGAGAAACGCAAATAGTAAGGGATCAAAAAAAGGAGACAAGATAGATTAATATTCATTAATAAAACATTGAATGGGTGAGAAGAAAGAAGGAAACAACCTACGAAGTATATAGTTAAAAAGGGACAAGCTATAAAAACCCAGAATAGAAAAAGAAAAAAAAGAAAACACAGATACACGGTTGAATAATAAGAACAAATGGTATTTAATTTAGTTCAATGATAAATAAGTTGGAAAAACAATTGAATTAATCTTTAAGGTGGCATCATTAAAAGCGGAAAGCACTTATTCAGATTGATCGACAGCGGCTGGGGCACTTTCAACAGCAGGCTCACTAGGAGCAGCAGCAGCAGCAGCTGCTGCATCAGTAGTTGCATCAGTAGTAGCAGCTTCAGCAGGTGGGTTTTCATTATCAACATCATCAGATAGTCTTCTTGTACTACTAAAACCACCTCTACCACCTCTTCCTCTTGGTCCACCTCTGCCTCTAAAACCACCTCTACCTCTAAAACCACCTCTACCACCTCTACCCCTATTCATACCAGGATAGTTTGTTCTTTTAGCAACTATGTTCAATTCTCTACCTTTAAATTCAGTTCCGGTTAGTTTAACAGCTTCCGACACGCTGTCGGCAGTTTCGAACTCGACGTATGCGTAACCTTTAGGACGACCAGTTGTCTTGTCGTACAATATAGTGATACGGTTAACAACACCACAATCGTTGAAGAAATCTTTCAACTCGTTAGGAACGGTGGAGTAATCAACGTTACCAACGTAAATGGAACGAGAATCTATTTCCGCTTGGTTTGAAGGCTGATGTGGGGCTAATTTTGGTTCAGTTGGTTGTTCTACAGCTTTTGTTTCTTCAACTGGGGAGTCTGTAAAAATGGGCTTTTGTTCATCTTCGGAAGCCATGGTGTCTTTGTATTTTTTGTTTTGTCCCGTGCACCTGTTAGTTAATTGGAGTGGATTGAAGGGGCAGCTATTATATAGACTATATGTTGAAATTCTAACGTAAACTGTTATTGGAGGAGTGCACTCTCGATAAAACGAACCAGCGAATTCAAAGAATATTTAGTTATGGAAGATGTTTAAATAAAATAAACAAATTGAAGATTAAACAATTGATTGTAATTGAAGGGTGTCAGGAGATAATAGGAAGTATTGTACCATAACTTGAATGTGAACAGTTAAAAACTCATTTTTCAGTTTACACTATTACTCCTCGGGCTTAACGTGATGCAATACGATACAGCGCAGTACAATAATGACATAACACAATACAATTACAAATGAACGTTTCTACAGTGGCCAGTTAACAGAGTCGATAGACGCGACTGACAAGAAGTATGATGATATATGAGGTGCAGAGGTTTGTCTGTTTCTTTCTGAGCTAGTTTGGTGCTCACACGACTCTCAAAATAATTTTTCTTATTTTTTTTTTTTTAAAAAAAAATAATAATCTAAGAAAACATAGCATGCTCAAGTGAAGAATGTTGAAAACACAGTACAGTTGTAATTGTCATAACAGTTTATATTCATATATCAATTCAGAGCCATAATTAATAAATAACAGACTATCAAAAATGGTTTCAGTCAGAAAGAGAAAGATGAACAGATCTTCTGTTGGTAAAGCAACAAGAAGAACAAAAGACAAGCAAAGAAAAGTTAACATTGCATCAAATCCCATCATCGCAGCGAACTGGGATAAATCCCTAACGTTGTCCCAAAATTACACCAAATTGGGGTTGAAAGTTAGATTGGGTAAGGATACAGGTGGTGTTGAAAAAGAAATTGAAGTGTTCAAACCAAGAAATGATGAAGAAGAAGAAGGAGATGTTGTTGAATCAAGTGATAACGAAGACAAAGATCCTTACGATCCCATAAACATTCCAGAAGGGACCGCTAAACTGGTGAGAGATGAACACGGTAAAGTCACACAAGTTATTTATGGTACAAAGCCATTATCATCAAAGACTAAGACACAGGAAAAGCCAAAAACTGAAGTTGTTCGTCAATTAGAAGAACTGGCGGCTAGTCATACAGTTAAGGAAAGAAAACAATCCGATAGAGAAATCGATTGGTTACAGAATTTGTACAATAAATATGGTGATGATTATGAAAAGATGAAGTGGGACAAGACATTGAATCCATTCCAACATAGTGCTGGTGAATTACACAAAAGATTCAAGAAATGGAAAAAGACCCAAGGAATCGCTTAGATAGAGAGTATCTTTTTTTTCCCCTTTTTAAAATTTTGATGATTATATTTATACACATATATATTATTTTTTGCATGTACGTTGTTTTTTTGTTTTTTTGTTTGTTTCTTTGTGTTTAGCTCTGGGTATTAAAATCTGTTGTAATTTTACGTTAAATTTAATTAATCATTTGAGAGTAACTTAATAAAATAAATAAGTGAGCGCCTCACTCCCTGACTAAATTTTAGATTAGAACATGTTTATTTTGACATTCACTTTATAAGAAATATTGCTAATTAGATAATGATCTCCTTTCAGTTGAATCCATTCAACCTCAAATAGATGACTGAAGCCATGTCATCTGCAAACACTTCTTCTGATACAGCTCCGGTGCAACCACTGAGACCGAACTCTGCAATCTCAGCAATTTCAGGAAGAGCATCAACCCCGGCATCATCCTCCTCCTCCTCTCATCATCATCAACAACAACAGCAACAGCAATCTGGCGAAGACTGGATCAAGAGTATACATGCTACCCCATCACCGACTAAAATCCAGCAGTTAACAAACATGATCAATACTGTTCAAGACAAGGATGAAAAAGTTTTCAATGGGTTCAAAGTTCATTTAAAAACCAATCTGAAGAATCTACAAGATCTAGTCTCTGAAACTGAAAAATTCAGCAATGGGTTGAATCTCAAAGATGAAGGTGAGTGGTTGGATGAAATTTAGAAGACTACCAATACAAAAAACAGATAGATCTGTCACTGTAAATGTTTGATCTCAACTGTCTAGAATAATGAATTGATGAGCGAGTGAAGTATACTGATTTCCTCCAACTTCTAATTATGCTTTGAGCTAAGCTATCCCACTCAGCAAAGACGTCAGAAATACACGTATGTCTACATACATTACAGACTGAAATTATGTATCAGTGGATGGAGGGATAATTTATCCTGTTTCTGGGGGTACCAAACCTCGTAACAACTAATTTGAATGCATTTTTCCCATCCATCTATGTTTCAACATCACACCTTCACTTACTTCTGTTTCTCTAATTTTTATCATTTTACTATAGGAACTAAAAAGGAGGTCCATATTAGAATCGTGGTTCAATCAGGAGGATATACTAGGCATTGGGGGAAAGTTATTGATTGATCGAAGAGGAGGAGGGAGAATTGAAGGATTATTATGGGTGATGATAATGGACTGGATAAGGCTTGTTACGTTTAAGAAACATTACTGGGCGTGTTGAGAATGGTTACATTAGAATTTTTAAGAAACTTTTCTATATACATGTAATGAATTATCTATTTACTAAGTCATATTAGTTTTGTTTCCGTTCTTAAAACCATCCTTTTCTTTTTGGTTTCTCAACATTATCACCTTTCAAACCCAACCCAAAATTACTTAAAGTACCAGCAACGTCACCGAATGATTCTCTATCACCTTGAATCAAAATAGTTGGTTTACTCCCCGTAAACAGTTCTTTTGAAATGTCAATTAAATCCTTTCTGGTAACATTATCAATTTTTTCACACATTTCTAAAACGTCAACACGCTTGCCATAAATTTGCACTTGACGACCCATATCTTCCAATTGGACCATCTTTGATTCCAAGTTCATCATTAATGATGATTTCAATTGATTCTTAGCACGGGTAACTTCATTCTCTGATAATCCTCCTTTTCCAACATCGTGATCCATCAACAAGGATAGTTCGTAACCTATCAACTCACCCATAACTCTATTAGCTTGAGGGATACAGGATAATGAAATACCAAACAATCCAGAATCCGTGAAATTATGGATGAATGATTTGGAGGATTCAACAAATCCGTATTGATTCAAAATACGAGTATACGATCTTGAATACATTCCTTTACCTGGACCACCAGCACTGAACGATCCACCACCACCAATTAACATTTGTAACGTGGCTAATTTGTAAACGTTATCGTTATCGATTGGGACACCTTCGAAACCAACATGAATATGATGGAACTCTTGACCTAAATGTTCTTGATCTGGTGGGGATGGAATGTGATGTTCGCCACCGGTATAATCGGCAGCGTCTTTGATTATTTCAGTTGTGTTTGGAGAAGGTTTGAAATCTTCAAAGTATTTACTTGTCAATTCTTCAGCTTTGGCTAGTGTTGTTCCTGATAAGGCAACAACCAAATTTTCTGGTTTGAAGAATAAGTCTCTGTATTTCTGTAATTTTTGTCTATCAATGTTAGCCAAGTCATCAACTGGACATAGTAATGGAGATCCTAGGTTTTTGTAGTTATAGGCAACTTGTTGGAATAGTTCGGGTAGAATTAAATCGGATTGCATCCAAATTTCATTAAGTTCGTAATTAGTGTTCAATAATTGTTCTTGAACCTCTTCTTCCGTCAGTAATGGTTTTGATATCGTCTCGGACAATAGCTGAAACATTTTATCAACATCTTGATTGAAAACAGAAGCTTGATAAATTAAAGATTCTCTTGAGGAGGCACACGTAAAATTACCACCCAAATGGTTCAATCTTTCCAACATTTCATACTGAGAGAAATTTTCAGTCGATTTGAAAGCCATCTTGTCAATAATATGAGAACAACCACTTAGTTGATAACGATCCTCGTAACGAGAACCTGCGTTGATGTACATACCAACCGCGGAAAAATAACTTGGAGTTTCGTCAACAACCAATTTAATACCGTTTGGTAAAGTTTTAGTCTTCGTTTGAGAGGTGCTTATCTTCTTAGTAGTGGAGGAAGCATATGATCTTGTTGGGATGAGGTTGATGGAAGGTATTTGTAAGGTACGCTTTGAACTTGGTATCAGCGAGGACTTGAGCACTTTTTTGGAGGCTAATGAAAACATCATGTGTATGTTCGTTGCTTCTGTTGACTAAAAAGTGTGTGTGTGTGTTTAAAAATGGAGTTGCCCTTTCACCGGAAGTTGTTTGTGTTGAAAAGATGTTGTCAAGATCAAGCAAAGACAGAGACACAAGGTAGAATTTTTGACGGATGGAGGGTTCGGTCGTGCACGGAATCAAACCGACGAAGAAAACGAAAACGAAAACGCCGATCGACGACAGTTAGCCATTGGTATCACCAGCCACATATGTTTTCACCAGCCATAATCGCCAGCCACTTACAGTAACGTGTTTTTTTCGGTTTATTTTTTATTTTATTTTATTGTTTTCTTTTTATTCGGGCAATTTTTGATTTCAAAATTCTGTTATAAGATTATTTCTTTTGTATACGATCGTTCATAATGACATGATTTAATGTCCCAATTCGTCTTTTCTTTCAGATATACCTATACCGCTTCAAATCCGTTTATTTCCAGCAAATATTCATTCATTTATATTCGATAATTTATACATCAACTTTGTTTGCTGACATTATTCATTCTCTACCTTAATATCAGTTGTTCAACAATACACACACTCACACTTGTCACTCTAATATATGCTCCCTTCTCGTATACAGCCAATCAAACAAATACAAAATACAAATACAAGAATGTCTGCTGTTTCACAAGTTGTTTCCCAGAATGGTAAACGTTTACCATTGCTTTCAAGAGCTTCATTAACTCAACATTCAACAGAATCTTCATGCTGGGTTACTCTTTATAACAGAAAAGTTTATGATGTTACTGGATTTTTAGAGGAACATCCTGCTGGGCCTGAATTGATCGTTGAATGGGCCGGTAAAGATGTTACAGAAATCCTAGCTGATCCTGTCAGTCACACACATTCCGAAAGTGCATACGAGATGTTGGATGATGATATGCTTGTTGGTTATTTGGCTACCCCAGAAGAAGAAGAAGAGTTACTTTCAAAGCATAAAGACATGGAAGTTGTCCCTGAAACCATCGACCTTACCGAGTTTGGTGAATTACCAACTGAGGACTTATTGGAAGTGAAGACGGATTTGAAACACGATTACCAGAAACACAAGTTCATCGATCTGAATAAGCCATTGTTAATGCAAGTGTTGAGAAGTAATTGGACTAAAGAATTTTATTTGGACCAAGTTCACAGACCAAGACACTACGGTAAAGGCTCTGCTCAGATTTTTGGTAACTTCTTAGAACCTTTATCATTAACCCCATGGTATGTAGTTCCTGTTGTTTGGCTGCCTGTCAACTTTTACATCTTTTACGTTGGTTGGACCAACCAATCACATTTACTATCTTTTGTTATGTGGTGCATTGGTTTGTTTGTTTGGACATTGTTAGAATATATTTTACATCGTTTCTTATTCCACCTGGATCATTTTCTTCCTGAACATCCGCTAGCATTTACAGCTCACTTCTTATTGCACGGTGTTCACCATTATTTGCCAATGGATAGAATGAGATTGGTTATGCCTCCAACGTTATTTGTTGCTCTGTGTTATCCAATTGGTAGACTGGTTTTCGCATTGCTACCTTTCTACCCTGCATGTTCTGGTTTCGCTGGTGGTACTTTAGGTTACATCATGTACGATGTTACTCACTACTCTTTACATCACGCCAAGCTCCCTAAATACTTTCAAGACTTGAAGACTTATCATTTAGAACATCATTACAAGAATTATGAGTTAGGATTCGGTGTTACTTCAAAATTCTGGGATCATGTTTTTGGCACTGTTTTACAAGCTGACGATGTTTTCCAAAAGAGAATTTAGTTGGCTAATTATCTCGACACTTTTTTCTTTTCTTTGACTGTTTGCGGTTACTTAGTTCGCCAACGTATGTGTATCGGGTTTTTTTTTTCTAAAAAAATAAATTAAAAAAATATTATTGCATTTTTATAAATTTTTATGATGTTTATGTGTTTTCTTTTTTATTGCTATTATTATTCCATTTCAACTTGACCGCTGTGACTGAATATTATATGTATCCAAGACACGTTGCTCATTCTTCTGTCTTCTATAGTTGATCCTATTGTTGTGACTTTTGGAGAAGGCACTAGCATCTCAATGTATTGTGTGGTCACTTTACAAACGGGCTTAATTCACTGTACTATTGTCATTACCAAATTGGGCTTTATTGTAATATAAATAGAGGTTGCATCCACTCTATTTATTCTATACTTTTATCTTAAAATTGTTTTTATAAAGTATCGATTACATATATTACTGTTACTAATATATTATGTTATTTTGTCAATTGATCAATTTATTTTAAGCTTAGGTATGTCATCTAATTTGTCACAGGGAAAAGGCTCATATCCTGTTGTAGATTGTAATCTGACAAGACAAGACAGTATTTATTGTTACGTTACGGCCTATTTATCTTTCGTTATCTCTTACTTACTTCCCTATCATATACTTAATATTTGCTATTTACTCGTGAGCTTTATATACTATCAAAGTCATATTAACGTTCCCCATTTATTTGTTTCCATATATATAACAAGATAAATCTTAAGCGATATAAATTGAATCAACAGTAACTTCTTAATAAAGCCATACTGGCGTCAAAAGTATACTCCGACCGATTGCATTCATCATCATCCAAGTCAACACTTTCGTCACTACTGTTTTTTTCACCCTGAATGTTGAGATCTTCATTTACCACTGGATGAAGTGGTGAAGGTGGAGCATTACTTTCCAAAACTTTCAAAATAATTTGATAGCCAGGCATGCTCTCAAAACTTCCATAATCAGGCATATTGACATCGTTATCATCCCTTTCTGTCGATAATGTGTCTGAAGAGACTATACAGCACCAATATTCATGTTCATCGATGATATCAATGTCTTCATCTTCATCTTCAACTTGCTTATCGTACCAGTCATTTCTCCTTGTTGGCTCTGCTGTGGTGGATGTTGGTTGTAAATCTGCAACCAATGACAAATTGGCGTTGGGGTGCGATAATGGTGCTAGAATTGATGCTGGTTGATGCGGATGATCTGAAGGAGAAGAAGGCAATATTAATTCAAAAACCTCCGCTATTGGCTGCTGCGATTTTAACTCCGGTGGGTATTGGCAGGAATTTAATTCTGGAATGTCTACCTTTTTGGTAGTTAAATTCCTTGTTGTCATAGCCTTAGATGCTACTGCTGCGGACGTTGCCGGTAGTGATGATTCACCGAGCAATATTCGTCTTGAACATTTGCAACACTTTAACAACACAATATTCTTCGTTCCAAATTTCTGTTGTTTTAATTCCCATCCGAAGACAGCAAGTAATAGCATCAAGTCATCGTTATTTCCACTTAAATTCGTAGAGTATCTTTTCAAGCTGCTTAATTGCTTACGTGTGACAAACCGATTAATCTTCCTTCTATTAAAATTTTTGAAATTCAAAATTAATTCCATATTATCTTGCAAATTCGTAACATTCTTGTTAAATTCATCTAAAATGGATTCCATATCGGATATCTTCAAATAATATTGTTTCTTGACTAATTGAATATCTAAGTTTGGGTTTTTCCAAATGCAATTAGAGTAATGTTCGTTATGGAGTCTTTTCAGATAAGAATCTATTAAACTTGTCCTTAATGCGAGATAAGATTCTTCAAGTTCGTATTCATCCTCACTTTCAAAAAGGAAATTGTTAATGAGTTCTAACCCACCTGAATTGCTACCATTTTCACGTTCATTTAGTCTAACAATGATCATGGCATTGCAATACTGACAATGAAGTTCGTCTTTTCTCTTACTATGACATCTCCAACCTTGAATGGCACACGTTAAAGGAGTTAACTTGTCAGAAGATATCGTCCACGTTAGGATATTGAACGAGGATAGCCTTTCGCCTAATAGTTGTTTATCAAATGGATCGTAAGGCTTTTTTGGTGTGTGATTTAGGGACGCTGTTGAGTTTCGCCTAGGGCGGTATCTTTTATGTGGTCTTGCTGCTGCTGCCACAACCAAGGGAGAGTTTGAAGTGATATCGGACGATGAGCCAGAAGAAAGCCTCCTTTTACCAATAAGGGACTTGGATGCAGTTTTATGGATGCTGTGTGTGCCATGAGAATGATGTGAAAGGTTGTAAATATGTTGCTGTTGGCGCTGTTGTGGAGGAGAGATACATATTGACGAGAGGATGTTCATTATTGTGTTTGTCGTAGCTGTTGCAGTCGACCTTGGGGTCTCTGTTGGCATTTCCATCGCTGATTATATTCTTTAGTTCTCCTAGCTTGTTCTACTCCTATGAAACTTTGCTTTTAGTGTCAAAAGATTCACAACCAGACAAGTAAAACACCAGGATAATAAAAGCCAAATCAGTCAATCAATCCGTTTTGTTTGCCATCATAAAAAAGTCGTGCACGTATCATTGAAAATCTAAAGATTCAAAGATATCGCTTCAAGTTTAAGTTGAAGTTATCTATCACATGTTCATCACTTCAATTCATCCTTGTTGTACGTTTCTCCTCCCCCTTGTCTGTTTTGTTCTCCTTCGTAAAACTGTTTAATTAAATATAGTATAACTATTCGCCAAGAGGAGACCAAAAAAGACAATGTCAGACGAATATAAACTTAAATTTTTAGAAGACGCTTTAGAGATTCAAGCCCTAAAGTTCGGTCAGTTCACCTTGAAGTCTGGTAGACTTTCCCCATACTTCGTCAACATTGGTTTATTCAGCAGTGGTAAGTCTCTATCTAATCTAGCTACTGCATATGCACAAGCCATCATCGACTCTGGCATAGAATTCGACGTTTTATTTGGACCAGCTTACAAAGGTATCCCATTAGCGGCCATCACCGTTACCAAATTATACGAAATTGGCGGTGAAAAGTATTCTAATGTGGGATACGCCTTCAACAGAAAGGAAAAGAAAGACCACGGTGAAGGTGGCTCTATTGTTGGTACTGACATGACCGGTAAGAAAGTGTTGATCATTGATGATGTGATGACTGCTGGTACTGCCATCAACGAAGCATTTGAAATTATCAGCTCGGTTAGTGGTGTTACCGTTGGCTGTATCATTGCTTTAGATAGACAGGAAACTGTTAAGGACTCTGATGTCAGTGCTACTATTGCTGTTTCTAAGAGATACGGCGTCCCAGTCTTAAGTATTGTTAACTTTGACGATATCATTGCGCAATTGAAGAACGCCCTGACAGAAGAACAAATGGCTGCGATTTTAGAATACAGAAAGCAATATGTTACTTCTGCTTAAGCGTTTTTACAAGATTATTCGTGCTATCAAAGTGTATACATTTTTTGTTTATATATAAATATCTGTATCATAGATACAATATAGTTTTTTTTCTGATATATGAGATTAGTATACCATGGGACTGAAACAATTATTTAAACAGAAGCAAGAAAATACAAAAATGTACATAAGAAATGAAGAAAAATACACGCCCTCCCAACATATACACAAAAACTATGCTCTGATTCTTTGAATCTTTGTCTTTGGCATCTTAGGTGTTGATGTACCGCTTGAACCTTGTGAAGGAGTAGGGGTTTTGTAGTAAGCACTTGCCGTTTGCGGGTTCTTCATAGTCAGAGGTGAATGTAATGGCACTATAGAGTTCATCTTGAATTTCTTAACTTTTTTGACTTCCACAGGCTCGTAGCTAGACTCCATTAATTCTGGTGGGCCAGGTAACAATTTAACGCTTTGTAATGAAGTTTGATGTTTTAATAAATAGTCTGAAACTTTCAACATAAGGTCTCTTTTATTTTTCAATGTTGGATGCTGTAACTCCCCTTCAAATTTCAAACCAACTCTAACACGGCCAGAGTTACCGAAATCTTGAGGATGTGTCTTTTCAGGTTCTAAAACCGCTGGTAGCCCTAAAGTTCTGCAAGCATCCAAGATGGTTTTGGCCAGGGGATTTCTAACACAACGTTTCATGTTCATTCTTCTACCTTCTCTTTCGCTTCTGTTTTTATCGAAGTAACATGGGTATATAAGTTGCATTGACTTCAACTCTTTCAATTGTTCTTCTGTAAGTGAGTCGTGAGTGACAACATGTTTCTTGTCAATGGTAGTATGTGGATCAGCATTTGCAGATGGAGTTGGAAATTGCATACCCATGGACTTCATCATGTCTTCCATTGGGTTAGCAAACCTGGTTGGCTCTGCACCTTCTGATCTTGTGATGGTTGGTTTTGGTCTTGCTGGAGCAATTGGGGTGCTTAGTTCAGGGTCGAACTCTGCCAAGTCGAGCTCCATGTTATCGATATCATCAACGTCTTCTATCTCTTCTAGTTGTGGCATATTGTATGTGTGTGATTTATATATGTATGAAATGACTTGAGGGCTATGATCTCGAAGGACGACGAATCAATATATTCATGTAGATGTATATATTGAAAAAGGTCAGATTGGAAGTGATTCTGCTTCATTAAATCCATTCAACACTTTTTTTTTTGGTGGCAGTTGATGGTAGTGTTAGGGTGTGCTTACATATGCGCCACATAAGGTGTTGTAAGTGGCACATGAAGAAAAGAAGGAAACTGTGGCGAGTGCAGCAGTGATTTGAACACTTTCTCTACTCTGAAACACTTGATGATAACAGATTCAACTGACACCACCATCTGATTATCTGTCTGTCGTGTCTGCTAATAAAGCATAGAGCAATACACAATGAACTCTGATTCAGACTCATCAGATAGTGAATACCACACCGCTGGCTCCAATGAGTCGGAAAATGAGTCCGAAAACGATTTCACGACTTTTCAAGATGCTCAACACCAGCCAGATCTAGACATAGGTTTTGGTACTCAAGACAGTAACAATGAATATCTAGATGCTGAAGATGGTTACGAAGAAACCTATGATGAAGTTGAAGCTAATGTTAACCTTGATGAAGAAATTCCACCGGCAGAGGTCCCTTATCGTCTTAAGAATATTCATGACGAAGGTGACATAGATGAGAGTAGCGAACTCGATGAAGAAGAAGATGCAGACGATGAGGAGGTGGTAGTGAAGGTAGAGGAGGAGGATATAACCACAAGCCCATTAGATTCAAATACAGAGACCGGCCCACAAGCTGCACCACCACGAGTTCGATTAACCCGTCACGAAGAGGAGCTTGTTAGACTACGAAAGGACGCCAAGTTGGTGATCCAGTCATTTGATGACGAGTTCGGTTCCGATCTAGCACAGCATTTGTACATGGTTTACTTGCTAGACACACAAAATCATTTTGTTAAAGATAAAAAATTCTCAGCATGGCCGCTCCCTCAAAGTGAAGTGCCAATTCCAATGACAGGTAGAGTATACCTTGATGAATTAGATCCAGTGAAAGACGAACTAACTCTGCAAAGAGAACAACATCAAAACCCCAAAGTGCGAATGGGGGACATTGACAACACTCGTCTGTTTAAAGAACCTCCTGAGGATTATATGCTAGAGTTGTATAGACCTCAAGTTGATGCTTCCAAAGAACTTGGATTGGAGATGGATGCATGTTTGCAAAGAATTGTATCTGAAAAGATTGCTGCCTTTAACTATGAGAATGCAGTTAAGGCAGATAAGAAGAAAGAAGAAGCTTTTGAAACTTATGAGCCTATTGTTGAAGATCCTATTGTACTTCCCATGTCAATCAAGAACACCATCACCACAAGATTAAACGACTTGATGGATAGATTGATCACGCATCGGATTGGTGACAAAAACACTCCACCGAACATCATGAACATGTCCGATTGGACTTCTGTTGCTTTAGAAGTCAGGGATTCGAAACAAAGACAAAGGTTAGAAAAATTGTTCAGTTTGAAATACCCTCCGAAACCCCCTGTTTACAATGCCTTGCAACCAATTAGGGAAAGAAAATCAATTTTCAACGAAAGAAGAAAGTTGACTATTCGTAAAAATTTGAGACAAAAAAGGTTGGAAATCGCTAAGAAAAGGGCTATGTTGCATAAACGGAAGCAGTTCATGTACTTGAACAGCACGTTGTTTAATTATAATTATAATAGGCCATACAAGGTGTTTACGAAACCGATGTATGAGGAGTACTTCCAGAAAGTGATAAACGGGGAGGTCAAAGGACATGGTATTAATCGTAAAAGAAGAAAGGTTACTCCTAAAGCTGTACAAACAGACAAGAAAACTCCCTCCGCTGGCGGAAAATAACCACATACATATGAAGTGTCTTTTATATCAGTTAATTTCTTGATGCAATCAGAATCCCATTCAACTCTCTTTTAGTACATAAATGCATAAGTTTACATAGTTTAATTATTTATTCGACACTAGACACAGACCAACCCTATTTATCACTAATCTCAGGGAATAAATCCTCTAAAATCTCCTGTAGCAAAGTCAGGACAAGATGCTTATTCAATGTCGGATTTTGGAAAATTTGAAACATGTTCGTAGCTGCAAAAATCGAATTACTACTACCAAACACTTTTGAACAAGTATCAACGACGAACATCTCCAATATCGCACTTGCTTGTTGTTTGGTCTGAGATTTATCAACAATGGACCGTTCGTCCCCACCACCTTTTCTAAACTCACCATTGGGCCATAGTGAATCCTGCAACGAGATCAAAATCATAGACACAGTACCGGTTTGTCTCAATTTACCCTCAATGTTCACTCTAACCATTTTCTCGATAGTGCCACCCAATAATTGTTGCAACACTAAAATAATGGCACGTCCACGTAACCAAGTGTTGGAGTTCTTCAATTGGAACAAGGATGTTAGCAGGTCACTGATTGGCTTGACAAAGGAAACTGGCTTACTTGTGAGTTGAGTTGGCGAGTCGTCATCAAGTGATGATAGCTCTTTTTGCATTTCCAACGATGGTTCTTGATCCTTTTGTTGCGATAAAGGTGTTGGCGGTTTGGATAATGCAAAAAGTGACGGTGATGGTGAAGAAAGTATCTGATTTGATAGGTTGTTGTATAGTCGTGTTGCAACGTTAACAGCATTTTTCCTGGTGCTCACTTTAACGCTTTGTAAAGATTCGTTTAGCTCCATGTTGAAAACCTCGCTTGATAAGAAATCCCGGAACAAACGATCACCACAGACTTCTTTAATTTTAATTAAATTCTGAAGATATAGTTCAAGTTTTTTCTGTCTTTCAACAACTAAAGAACTCTGTTGGAATTTCAGAACAACCTTTCTTTTAGGGAAATCTAAATCATGAACCTGTGGGTATTTGGATCTTAAATACAAGTTCAATTTGAAAAATTGACTGAATCTTCTGGCAACCATCCACCCAGCAGTCACAGTATTAGGTTCATCACTTGAGATCTTCTGCACTTCAATGATATATAGAATGAATTCTTTGGAATCTTCATTACCATTGATGTAAGACTGTATTCTAACCTTCGACTTACCGTACAAACTGTTATCACTTTCTTGAACAATGTATTGTTGTTTTTGTAATTCTTTCAGTTGTAGTTCTCTTTTCAATCCAATTTTGGATTTATTCAAAATCTTCAATTCCGCTACGTTATTGGTCAATTCAGCTTTTGTGATTAAAGGCTCAATGATAATCAACTGTTGTTCTAATCTTTCTACATCGTTGGACAGCTTTTCAATCTCATCACTCAAATTCAAATCGCCCGGAGCAGCCAACTTCAACTCTTGAGATGCGTTTAATAAGGATGAAACAGAGTCAGCTTGATCGATCAAACAGCTTTGATGCTCTTCACCCACTGTATCGGTTTCTTCGTCATCAAACAATGCCTTGTCTGAGTCGATACCATCTGAATCTTGGTCAAATAACCCAGAACCACCAGTTTCCGTTAACCCAAACAAATCTTTATGTAGCTCTTTGTTTATCAATTTAGAATGTTTTGGGGTACTGGTACCAGAACCAGCAGCAGAATTTGAATTCAGACTATCAGAGATAACTTTGCCTGCAGCTGCATTGTTTGAAGATGGAATGCTGATCATGCTATTGTTATGGCTCATCAGTTCATCAAACGCTGCGAAAGATGAAGCATTTAAGCTTAATCTATTGGGATCAGGGGTGTTGGGACTGTTACCACTGTTGTTATTGCTGTTGTTGACCATTTGTTTATCGTTCATGATTTCATTCAAGGCATCTTCGACAGCTTTTAAAACAGTCTCGCTCACCTTTTGATCATTTTCGTCACCTGAATCATCTTCTTCTTTGTAATTAGCCAATGGATCACCATTGATTTCTTCATCAGGATCAAATTCAAATTCAAGTTGATTTTTTTCTTTCTTGGAAATGCGGGGATGCTTTTCAGATGCTAGTAATCGAATAAAAGAGTCGGATTGTTTAAAAGCAATAAAATCTGTCTTTTGCATTCTTTCTAAAGTACGTTGCTGTAACTTTAAAATATCTCGTCTTGCCTTCATGTATAATAATGGATCATTTGGTTTTGTAGTAACAAATTTAGAAACCTCGTTGTAATACTTACTATCGATTTTCAATAGCTTATGATCAAAAAATAAAGCAAAAATCTGTCTAATATCCTCTGCTTGTGACATATCACCACCTAAAGTATCAAAGCTATAATCCTCATCTCCACTGCTATCAGAATCTTTGAGATATAGATCTTCAAGTGGGTTTCTAATACCATTAACAGTTAACCAAAACTGAAGTAAGATGGTTCTGTGCCTCTTTTCCATAAACTCAGAGAAGAAAGTCAACGAGGAATTATCATGCAAAACTCTATTCAGCGTGATGCTCAAACCTAGACTGACCGGTACAGTGATAGAACCAAAATTGGTATCCGATTGAGAAGTGGCAGATGTTGAAATATCAGATTTGTTGCTGGGAGCAGCAATTACTGACAGTAACCTTTTATCTGTGGTTGCTTTCAAAATTTGAAGTCTTTTACTATACGTCCTCAATACAGAATCAACTTCATTATCATCTTGCTCATTTCTCTTACTTAGTTCTTCAACAGCATTGTTAGTTTGTAATGATAGGTAGTATTTATATTGTTTCAAGTCTCCTGCTGAGGAACAACTATTTATATTTTTGATAATTTTATCAAATTTGGGTTGATCTGTTTTGATAGTGAGCCTATATTTCATTAATGAATTTTGTTTTAGCTTATTTGAAAGCAATGCATGTCTTTTGCTGCCGTTTATCGTTGATCCATCAAGCGAATGCTGATTCAATACGCTTCTAAATTTCTTAACATTGACTCTATCTTTCATGACATTACCAAGCTTATTAACAATTATTTGGTTATAATAGTCTGGATCAGTTAGCATACCGACAACTGGACTCAATACACAGTTTGACAAAATTTCTCTCAATAGAATGAAAACTGGAGGGGAGTTTATTTCATTTGAACTGACGATTAATGGTAGTATTTTAGATATGAAGGAACTTAGCCATTTCTTAATATTTTCATCCTGATTTGAATCTTTTAGCCTGATTGATGGGTGCAACTTTTTACTCTTATTGAAGCTAGACAAGAGGTTGAAATCATTATCAAGGGTGCTGCTTAAAGATCTGTTGAGCACAGTTTTTTTGTTTTTGGTTAGCTCGTTGGCAAGAATAAAGTTGTTGAAATGGTCGGATATAATAGGCAGTATTTTATAAACTAATAAATCTGTAAACTCAATTTCTGTTATTCTACTTTCCAAATTTTTGATCATCTCTCCAAACTGAAGTCTGAGCTCGACAATGAAGCTTTGATCATCGGTTATACGATCAAACCAGGATCTGACAAAATCTTTAATAATTAAACCAATTATATTATTTATCGTATCATTTATTATAAAATTTTCAGGAAATAAAGGTAAAGGCTCAGAATTCTCTTTCAAGTTTTCATTATTCAAGATCTCCAATTCTTTCAACCAATTTTCCTTTTTCGTAAATGAAATCTTCTGGAATCTGTTTCTAATCTTTATCCTTTCAGAGATGAAATGATCATCGTTGTATAAGGTAGGACCTTCAAAAGTTTGGTAAATTATAAAGGTTATCGGTATTAGACATCCAATCCAAATGTAGTAAAAGCTCCAAAAAAACTTCAATAATGTATATGAAGAGAATGCTACTACTATTGATACAGAATACCAATTCAAAAAACTATGAGAATTGGAGGACGGTTTTTGTTCATTTGTATCATTTTTTGGATCAGCCACTTGTATTTCGTGGTCCTGCGTCGTCATTTCATATGTAAATCATTAAGTGGAATATATTATTCGGCAGCAATGTTTAAAAGAAACTCAAATGGAGTCTTGAAACAAAGACGATGCTGATTGATAGGTAATTTCAAGCACCCCATCTATCCACTGTTTACTTTTCTCTTTGTTCTGATAAGCCTGAACATTTTTCCAGGCAGTGTACATCACGTGACTAGAGAGCCCGCCTTTTTTCCAACGCTGTTTCCGAAGAAAACCAAAACCATTCATCATAATCGATCTGTTTCGGTATCAGTAAAAGCCTCCTTAAATGCCAGGGATATGAAGATACTAAACACCAAATACTATATATGACTATACAGAAATAATTGATTTGAACTCACATTCGTTATAGTTATCAAGTTTACTGTTGGAACAACTACAAAATGTTTCATTTAATCAAGGGCTTGTATGAAAACTACAACAAAAAAGAAGGTATGTATGCCACTTCATTCATTTTTTGTTTGCTGTATATTCGTTAAATTAACTGTTTTCATTTGAAAAGAGTGATTTGTATACTTGAAAACTGGGTACTAACAACAAATATTACTTGAATAAATTAGAATACTCTGTTTTAATCTTAGGATTGGACAATGCTGGTAAGACCACATTTTTAGAACAATTGAAATCAATGTACATTCCATCTTATAAAAAGCTACCACCAAATCGTATACTCCCGACAATGGGTCAAAACATTGGGACAATCCAAATACCTGGATCAACATCAGCATCAAAAAATACTTTACTCAAATTTTGGGATGTTGGTGGTCAAGATTCATTACGTCAATTTTGGTCTGAATATTATTCAAACTGCCATGGTATAATCTTTGTTATCGACTCGTGCGATAAAGCTAGACTAGTAGAATGCTCCCAAGTTCTATCTTCAATTGTACTAGGCCCCGAATCCGATGCCTTAGAAGGCCTACCAATACTAATGCTTGCCAATAAAATGGATGTGGTAACCAATGAAAGTGGTCATGGGCCATTGGAATTGGTTGACATTAAAGAGATTTTCAATCCCATTGCAGAAAGTTTGAGCGCAAGGGACTCAAGAGTTTTACCGATAAGTGCTATGACTGGAGAAGGAGTGAAAGAGGCAATCGAATGGATATTCACTAGACTAACGAGAAACAAAACAAGCAGACCCCCTAATTACCGTTAGAATACGAGTGGAATTATATAATAATTTTTCGCTTTCCGAAGTTTATCAGTTTTTGCTGTCTTGTTGGCACTACTACAAGTATATACTTACACATACTATTTATTAATACGACTATTTATTCTAATGAGCAAATTAAAAACAGCATTCTGAGGTGATTTACACTTTATATGCTACTCCGTTTAACAACAACCAAGAAATACAGAGAATTAGGTTGGACGATCAATGGAGATTACTGTTGTTGCCGAGAACCGTTGGTAGTTTTTTTTTTCAAAATCCGCTATTGTTACAAACAGGAACTTGACGTATTGCTAGGAACCACTAAACCAGGGACGGTTCAGGAGTTGAAAGTTTCGAAATCAAAATAATGTACCATTAGACATAGTAACACATGAACAATGAATCTGTGTATATGTTATCTCTGCACGATTAAAGTCCATAATAGATAAAACAATCCACAAAAATCGAGAATAGAATCTCCTTTCCGCTTGAAATAAAGCGCCAAAAATGAGCAAATTTTGTAGCCAATCACAGCGGATGATTCACCAGGTCGAGCAAATTATCTAAACAGGGCATAAACTCGAGTCAATATTGTTCAGAAACAGACACAACCACACAAACCTATATAACAGGTGATGATTCCTTTGCAACATTTGATATTAATAATGGCTTGTTTATGAAAATGGCTCTTCCTAATAATCGATCAGTTTGGCTTTCGAAGTTTTAGTTTGATAAAGATTCCGCCTTTAATCAACAACACACGCATATAAAAGCCTACGCAGAAAAAACCAAATTACTCACAAAATGGATATGTCAGATATGGATATGGGTGGTATGGATATGAGTTCCTCCTCCTCTTCTTCATTGGTTATGTCAATGGCCAGTTCTGTTATGGGTTCAGCCACTTCAGCTATGATGAACATGGCTTCATCAACTTCATCACCAACTTCTTCTGCTTCATCAACTGGTATGGACATGGATATGTCTTCCCATGACCATTCATCGCCATCTGATGACTCTATGGATATGTCTTCAATGAGCATGAACTCATACTTGACAACAGGTTACGACAGCTACCCAGTTTTATTCAAAAGCTTAACAGCTTCCTCAGGTGGAGCCGCTTTTGGTATCTTTGTCTTTATCTTCTTTTTAGGTTTCTTTTTGAGAGGTATCTTCTTTTTATCTGCTTATTTGGAACAAAGAGTTTTCCACAACTACACAAACGCTGTTGTTATCCAAGAAATTGATAACTATGGAATGGGCCCAGATGGCGACGAACAATCAAACGAACTCAAAGGTGCCGCCACCACTACTGATCGTAGGGTCAGAGGCTTCTCCAACATTGTTAAGTCAACTTTTTTCCCAGGTTTTGCTGAGCTAGCCAAGGATGCCGTTAGATTGGTTATTGCATTTGTTGCTGCTATGTTTGGTTACGCTTTGATGCTTGCTGCCATGTCCTTTGTTGTTTTATATTTCTTTGCTGCTTGTTTGGGTATCGCATTTGGTGAAGTTTTCTTTAACAGACTGTCCATGGTTTTACGAATCAATAAAAACAGCTCAATGTGTGGTTCTTTACATTAATTAGCTGTCTAGACTTTTTAGAATTTGGCTTCTGATTTTTTTGTATGTCCCCTTTTGTTATGATATTTCTAATGTATTCTCTTTCCGCCAATTGATAAAGCCTTTAATTTAAATTCATTTAATTGTTCTGTTTCCTCTAAGAATCAGGGTAATTTAGTTACAACTATTGAACATCCTGTGCATAACCACATAACATTTGTAGTAAGTAAAGGATTAAATCACGAAAGAATTGTTATATAAAGTCTCAAACATAAAGCAAAGTAAAACTAGATATTTAACTATATATAGAGACTGATGGTAATGATTCAGGAACAAGAGAAAAAAACCCACAAAAAAGAAGCAAAAACACACATAACATAATATAAATATATATATAATTAAACACAGGTTAAAACGAAGTAATATAACTCAAGTGGTAAGAAAAAAGACATAGAGAGAGAGAATTTGGTAAGGCAGGACCATTGATATTGAGAATAAAGAAAACAAAGACAGGAAAATAAAAATCAAAACAAATTTACTCTTCATCAACAGGTAAAGTTTCCAATTCATCAACTAATGAACTTAGTTCACCAACGATATTCTTGTGATAGTTCAATTGAATCTTAACGAATATCTTAATCAAGTTGATAGTTTCAACAGGCTTAATCAAATGCTTCATACTTTCAACAGCAGCTTCAGTCGCAGAGACCAATTCATCTTCAGAGAATTCTAACCTCTTAGACAATTTATCAGGGACCTCAACTGACTCATCACCCTTTTGATAGCTCTTAATTTCAGAACGAATGGTATCGAAATTCAATCTTGATATCTCAACTTGTTTTCTTAATTTACTAGTTTTTTCAAAATCGACAGATAGAATAGTTTTAACCTTGTTGTTGAATTCGGATATGATTAATCTATCTTGTTCTAATCTTTCATCACCAATCTTGTATTCATATTCGCTAACTTTCAATAAACACTTGGTGAAACTAGTTTCATCTTCTAATTCATCTTCACCACTGTTTGATAATATTAAATCTCTTGAAGCTTTGAAAGACTTGGATAGTTGATGGTGGAAAGTCTTTGGGGTTTGGTCTTTTGATGAAGCTAATAAAACGGCTTCAGCTTCAGAAGTGGTGGTTGCCTGTGATAGCCCATTAAATTTCTCATTGATAATTTTGGTGTAATCGTTCAACGACTCTCTTAAGTTTGGTGGGTAATCATACGATTCAATTTCATATTGTGAGGTGATCAGAGAAGTTTTCTTGTAAAAGGCCTTCAAGTTGTCAACTTTCTTTTCTAGATCCTTGTATTCTTGAGGTAATTCAGAAATATCATCAATTGAGCCAAACCTTTCTTGCAATGAACGTTGGGTTCTTTTCAAGATTGGTGATAAGTTTGAGTTTAAAGATGAAACTTCCTTTTCCAAGTGTTGCAGGTTATCTTGGAAAGTGGACGTTAATTGTTGGGTGGTTTGTTGTAAGGTTGACTGTAAGGAGGATAAGTTTGGGAACTTGAATGACATCTTTAAAGTATTTTTAATTGTTTTGAATATCAATTGTGTGTTAGCAATCGGAATAAACGGTGTACAAAAGATAATGGATGCAGTCACTTGGTTTAATATTCAGATACACACAAAGGATGTATACGTGAATTCACACTAAAATGTGGCAAGACGAGTTGCGCCGCATAAATAGTGGTGCAAGGTGTTAACTTTGTTACTGGTGTGGCGCACGACACTTTGTGGCATGTTGAGGTTCATAGGTTCCCAATTTGACTCTTGAGTAGATTACAAGATGATTACTGGATAATTTGAAGTCTTATTAATACCAGAGATGAGTGTTTTTGTTATCAGGAACAGGTACAGATGTTTGTATTGGAAACCTAAATTATCAGCTGCAACATAATAGAACGTGCATGCGTACTAAAGTTTGGAACGAAAGAAAGTAAAGAACTATGTAGTTGAAAACAACAATCGCTATAAAAACACAAAAAACACAAAAAACACAAAAAACACAAAAAACACAAACAATTAACCGATAATATCAAAACAGACAAAGAACAGATTTGATAGCAGTATAGTAACTCCTCAAACGACCCTAAAGATTCTTCAGAATTCTCTTCATCTTGCTAGAAAGCTTTTCTTTATCACCACTAGAAGGTTGTTCAAGCTTTTCTTGATTTAAAGTGTGAGTATTTGAAGTATCAGCGAATCTGGCATCCTTACCTTGTGTAGATGAATTATGTGCGGATGCATTGGCAGCAGCACGTTTAGCAAGTTCATTATCATCAGGTGATAAGTTCGGATTGTCATTACCTGTATGCCTTGGTTCAGAAGGTGAACTGGAATCATATGCTTGACTATCAACAAGACCACTCTTGGAAACATCAGAATCTTGTTTGGCATCTGAGGAACTGTAGCCATAGCCACCAGCTTGCTGTTGTTGAGACGAAGCTTCAGCTTGAGAAGCAGAAACACCCTGTAGATCACCTTGTCCAGAAGATTGCTTACCGACCATATATCCAGCACCAGCACCAACAGCAGCACCAGCACCAGTGGCATACTTGGAATGTTGACCTAGTCCAGCTTTGTCCAGTTGTTCACCGCCTTGAGTACCAGCAGATTTAGCTTGCTTACCAAACTTATCATAATCAAAGCCTTGAGATTCTCCAGTAGAGGAATAACCTTGTCCAGCAGAGGAATAGCCTTGGGACTGGTCAGCAGAGGAATAATCATGAGGTTGACCAGAAGATGAAAAGCCTTGAGACTGTGCTGTAGAAGAAGTCGGTCCACCAACAGTTGAATAACCTTGAGACTGACCGGAAGACGAATAACCCTTAGAACCAGAAGACGGATCAGTTGAAGTGAAATCTTTAGCAGACGAAGGATCAGTCGAAGAATATCCCCTAGATGATGAATCTTTTGAAGCTTGCTTATCACCGATGTAACCAGCACCGGCTCCAACAGCAGCACCAGCACCAGTGGCATACTTGGAATGTTGACCTAGTCCAGCTTTGTCCAGTTGTTCACCGCCTTGAGTACCAGCAGATTTAGCTTGCTTACCAAACTTATCATAATCAAAGCCTTGTGATTGACCAGTAGAGGAAAAACCTTGAGGTTGACCAGTAGACGCTGTCTGACCAGATGTGGAAGAGTAACCATGAGACTGACCGGTGGCTAAAGTCGGATCAGTAGATGATGGCCCAGTAGAGGAATAACCTTGAGAAGAAGATGGATGAGTCTCACCGTTCTTACCAGTAACAGCACCGACAATCGCCCCCAAGATACCGCCACCAGCAGCACCTTTGGTAGCAGAACCAGATCGATTATCAGATTTACTAGCCTTGGACGACTGAGCTCCATAGTCTGAGGAAGGCTGTTTGCCATAGGCATCATCTGAGCCACCTGACAGTGACGAGGACTTCTTAGAACCATAATTGTCAATAGGCTGATGAACTGACTCGCTGTTGTAGGAAGAGGAGTAAGGGTTAACTGTATCGTCTCCCATGTTTGACCTACCAGATGAATCTTTGGGATGGTAACCGGGAGTTCCTAAAATATTAAAACCGTAGTCATCAGCATAGGTATCAGAAACAGGGGCACCTCTAGAGTCATCGTTGGCGGACTTGACACCTGAAGAGGAATCGCGATTTGATGTAAAGGTGCTATCACCGGCCGATGACTGTTTACCAGCGTGTTTAGAAGCAGAGGAACCAGCCACAGCACCACCAACAGCACCAACAGTACCACCAGCAACACCAGCATTATCTGCATGATTAAAACGACCTTTTTCATACTTATCAGAAGCAGTTAGAGGGTCGTGCAATCGCTTGCCTGGGTCTTTACCCAAACCTTCATCATTCACATCATGCATATTTCTGTTCTTAGGAGCGTTGGCTGAAGCATATAAGTTTTCGTTATGAACCTCTCTGTAAACAGTACCATATTGGACTGCGTCATCATCCTTGCCCTTAGACTTTCCGAACAACCTCTTACCAGCTGACTTGGTAGGTGAGGACCCACCAGAAGCACCTTTAGTAACAGTTTTTGATGGAGTAGACGTGTAATAAGATCCAGAAGCCGATTTACCAACACCATGTGACATGCCATAGCCACTACCAGCAGTACCTGCATTGGAACCATAACCCTGTTTGTAACCATCTGAATTACCAGGAATACTAGAACCAGTATCTTCCATACGGTCATAACCACCAGTAGAAGAGTCAGCAGTTGGATCCGGATATCTTGAAGCAGAACCGGTATTGACAGATGAGTCTTTGGATTTACTACTCAATATAGCTTCACCAGCTCCCATGGTGCCACCGGAAGCAGCGCCAGGACCAATCTTAGACTTTGATGAATCACCTTGGTAGTTCTCAGAAGCAAAATTTTGAGTATTTGCTGATTGACCTTGCTTTCTACCTTCAAAAGTTGGATATTTATCGACACGACCGGCCTGACCAGATTGGGAATAGTCAGAAGTACGTTTATCTCTGTTAGCTTCATCTGAACCATAACCTTGATTTGAAGAAATGTTTGATGGATCGACAGAGGAAGAACCCTTGGAACCTTGCTTACCAGCTAAATAACCAGCACCAGCACCAACAGCAGCACCAGCACCAGTGGCATACTTGGAATGTTGGCCTAGTCCAGCGTTGTCCAGTTGTTCACCGCCTTGAGTACCAGCAGACTTGGCTTGTTTACCGAGTTTGTCATAATCAAAGCCTTGTGATTGTTCAGCAGAGGAATAACCTTGAGGTTGGCCAGTGCCTGAAGTTGGACCGGTAGATGAATAAGCCTTGGCACCTGAAGACGGATCAGTAGATGAATAACCACGAGCAGGTGAATTGGATTCTTTCTGAGGACTTGAAGAACTTGAAGACCTCTTCTTTCCGGTGACCATACCAACAACAGCACCAACAATACCACCAAACTTAGAGCTTGACGATGAACGTCTTCTTGAACCAACTGGTTTGGACCCGGCAGCATAGCCATGTGGCATAGTTGAATCATTCTTTGGACTTGAACCTGAAACAAATGAACCTGGCATAACAGCATCTGACTCACCTTCAGCTTTGTTATATGAACTTGGCATTGTGTTTTGATGAAGTGCATGTGATTCATTATAGCTTTCAGGCATAGTAGAATCATTCATGTAATGAGGTTTGTCTGCATTGGCAGTTTCACCAACAGGTGGTGCTGACTTTGCTTGGTAGCCCTGATGTGTTTCTCCACGTTGTGGAGTCGATTGAGACTTGTTAGCATCCGAAGCTTTGTAGCCAGAAGGCTCGGTTGGTTCAAAAGATGAATGTTTAGAAGATTGCTTCCCAGCTAAGTAACCAGCACCACCTCCAACAGCAGCACTAGCACCAGTAGCATACTTGGAATGTTCACTAAAGCCAGCCTTTTCCAGCTGTTCACCGCCCTGAGTACCGGCAGACTTGGCCTGCTTACCGAGCTTGTCATAATCAATGCCTTGAGATTGGCCAGTACTGGTACCAGCGGCAGAAGAGCTAGGAGGAGCAGATTGGGAGTAAGACCCACTAGATAGCTTTGGATCTTTATCTGAGAAATTGCCTTGACCAGTACCAGAACCAGCAGTTACATTGGACCCAGTACCTCGATTGGAGTAACCGGCAGTACCAGATTCATCCTTAGAGCGAACTTTAATGGCATCGGTTCCTTCATCAGGGGGTTGCGTGGTTTCTTGATCATCTGGATTTGTAGAACCAGTAATATAAGAACTGATACCCGCTAATAAT
Organism: Ogataea degrootiae; assembly: GCA_019232045.1. NCBI lineage: Eukaryota > Fungi > Ascomycota > Pichiomycetes > Pichiales > Pichiaceae > Ogataea > Ogataea degrootiae. Next base: position 53,302 of record JAHDIT010000031.1, read on the forward strand.
CCACCAACACCTGCACCTTCTGCAGCCTTAGTAGCAGTTGAAGGGGAATCAGGGTTTGAATATTGTTGACCAGATTGGTTGATTGGATAATCGTGAGCAGCCTCTTGAGCACGTCCACCAGCTGGATTATAAGAGCTATCTTTGTTGTAATTAGAAGTGCCAGAGGCAGCTGGATCATGGGAATGGTAAGCTAGGTTCTTGTGTCTGACGCTATCATTGGAACTAATTTCAGAGCTTGTTGTAGGTTCTGATCTCTTGGAAGAACTGAAACCAGCACCTGTAGAAGTATCTGCACCAGTGCCTCTGTTTGCACCATAAGTGCCAGGTTGATGATTGGAACCTTTACCTTGATCATAACCAGTACCTGAAGCAGCAGAGCTACCATAGTTAGTTCTACCCTTCTGACCATCGTCTTCATAATGAGATGAAGTTGTTGAAGAAGTAGCAGCATCACCCATACCAGCAGTACCACCGGTAGAAGATGAATATGGGGCACCACCTTTTCTAAGGTCTTGCATATGCTGGTTGGATTTTTCAACATCATCGGTATTCACAACGGGATCGACCATCGATGAATACTTGACATTTTCTTGCAGGCCATGAGTAACTTGGAAAGTGTGACCAGTACGATCGGTGACTTCTTCTGTTTGACCTTTTGCGGCAGTCATTCTTTCAATATCCCTCTTTGAGGCAGTATTCTTTGATGCATCTAAACTGCTAGACTTTCTATGACCTTCTGATGGTGATAGTCCCATGGCAGACTTTAATTTACCAGTAAGAGAAGATTCTCTACCGTTGTCATCCTGGTGATCAAAAGTCCCTTTTTGAGAACGGTCTAAATTTGGTGTATCATCTTCAAAATCATGTCTATTAGTGTTGCTAGTGGTGAAATAGTCGTTGTTTCCTCCGTATGAATAATCACCTGTTGAAGTCTGCGGTTCGGATGGAATGTTCGCTGATCTTGGTGTGTATTCATCCTTTGCTGTATGGACCATTGGTTTGGCCCTGGTTTGTGATTGGATATCAGGGGCTTGGGACGGTTTGTCCTTTGATTTGAAATCAGCCATTGTTACTTGCTTTATTTCAATTTGAATTAAAATTCAGGAGCTTTTTTTTATTTTTGGATTTTTCTGATAGTAACTTTATTGAAAAATACACAAACAGTGTCTTTTTCTTGTTGTTGAAGGTTTGAATTCTTGAAAGGAATGGAAATGGTCGATTGTTTGACTTAAATTAGGTGTAATTGAGTTGTTTTCGTAAAAGCTGCCAGGGGGATTCTCTTAACAACAAACAAATCGAAATTATTAGTTAACTTTTAAGAAAGATTAAAAGATCATTAAAATCGAGTTTGAGTTAAAGACATAGCTGAAATAGTAGACTTGCTTTAATATATATATCTTTCGCCAATTATCCAATGAGCACACATGACATAACGAAATTCATATGTAATATTCTAAAGTACGAAGTAAAAAACTCAGCAATTAGCAAATAGAAGACAAATGCCGGGGAAAATATAACGTATGCAAATACATAGCCAATTGCTATCACCAGAGGTACCTTTTCTTTTGTTTTAAATCTAAAGTTTGTTTGCCAGTTGCTTACCACGACAGAAAGAAATACGAAATTGGAGGGTTAAAGGAATTTGGAGCTGGTGGAGACCGTTAAACAACGTATAGGCTCATGTGTATGTGTATTTTATATTAAAATATCTAAAAGGATCATTACCGTTAACCATTGCTGAATTGGAGTCAATGGTAACTGGGTCAGATAAAACAGTCTCACGACACTTAAAACCAGGGATGAAATAAGCCATCTTAAGATTCCCCATGAATTGCTGTGTAGGTTGCGGAGTTGACCTCACCGTGACGAAATAACTATTTGCTTGTGCTATCTAGATACATCAGCAGACAGCCCTCAGTAGCAAACCAACAACCTGAGGCAAGAAGAGTTAAATGGTCCTATTTAGCCAGAATACATATATATGTAAATCAACTGGCCTAACAAAGCTGTTTACATTTATTTGGCTCGGGGTTTGTCTATTAGTGGTCTGTTGTGCGGCTCAAAATTTCAGATATGTTTCTACACTATTGAACTACCACAACTCTATGGACAACAGAACCAAGCATGAATGGAAGCTGGGGAATAGAGTGCAGATGTAAACTGTTTTCTTGGCCTTTTAGCTTAAGGTTGCCTGAGTGAATATAGCAGTCTAATAACCACCAACTGTATCTGAGAGCTTGTACTATTTCCAAGGCTAAAAGATAATGCATTTAGCAGTACCAAGTAACAATTTCTCCTATCGAGTTTTAATCGTTTACACGAACGAAGTACCCTGAATTCAGTGGCAGAATCAACAGGACTCGAATGAATTAAATAAAACTGAATTAAATAAAGTCGAATTAAATAAATAAATAGCGTTATGTATAACCAAAACCAAAAAAACCTATAAGCAAGCGGTTTTCAATGACTAAGAACTGGTTAAAGTTCTTTCGCTTCTTTCGCTGTTGGGTCTATCTAATAAATCACAATCGTCTTCTTGCTCTTTATAAACAGGAACTGTACTGTACTCCGAAGCATCGTCGTTCATGAAGTCAGTAAAATGTCTAACTCCAGCAGAAACGTTTCGATCATCGTAGTGATCGTCAGAAGTGAGATGCAGTTGCTGTAAACTATCATTTCTGTGATCAACATCATGATCAACGAAAGTACCTGGGTGATAATTAGCCTCAGAAGCATTATCATTATTCGAAGATTCGACTTCATGAGCGTCCTCATAACTCGAACCTGGGGGTCGTTGTTGATAAGACATTATGTGATCCAAGCTGTTGTCTTCTCCACTGTGACGTCTATAGTCGGAAGGAACTGGTGTTGGTAATGGTGGAGGATCGGTATAGTCACCAGCTGGGGCATGCAAATGGTAATGTGGTGATGCAGAAGTTGGTGGTTCACTCGGTAATAAGGCTTGTTCACGTAAGGCAAGTAATTGTTTCTCTGTTAGTTGTTGACCACCGGTATTCGTACCTTCAGCCTTCTGTTGAGATCTAGGTGACTGTTGTAGTGGAGGTGAAAGAATGTTAGGAATAACCATAGGGGACGTAGTATTGGATGATGTTGAAGTGTCTGTAGGTGATGATGATGGTGGTGAGCTTGTAGTGGCTGGTGATTGAGGAGAGTTAACACCAAACACAGATTGTGGAGTTGCGACGGATGCAGTTTTTGAGGCTGGCGATAAAGATTCTGAGGGAGACATTGGTTGTCTTTGTCTTATTCTCTTTTTCAATTTCGAAATTGATTTTCTTTCAGTTCCGATTATAATCTCTGAGGTTAAAGTTAAGATGTTTTTCATTTTCTTCAATTTATCAACATTGTATATGTATTCATGTTTATCAGTTTGGATAACTTCATCGTCGATGACTTCATTCTTTTGGTGCATTTGAACTTTAGAGTTAGATAAATTAATTAAAACCTCAATATAATATTGGAAAGAAACCAAATTTGAGACGATTGTAGGGAAACAGTCAACTGGAACTCTTAAGCTTGTGGAAATCTCGCTTGTTAAATCCGTTGGATCCGTGATTAAAGGAACAATCGATTGTGATAAATCCTTCCGGTACGATTGAACTTCATATTGCTCTCCTAAATCTAAACGGCAAATTCTAATGAGTGTTACAATGATACCGTTAACATTTGATATTCTCTTGAAATGCTTCACGTTTAATTTCACAGGTATACTTTCTCCCTTTAAGAAACCCATAGAGGGCACAAACATTTTAATTTTAATCTCATCTTCGTTGGGTGTCGATGAGCTACCTGGGGTAGTCGGGTTACCCGCTGCTTCCATTGACTCCGTTGAATTTATAGAAGATGTAGATGATATTGTCTTTCTTAAACTTTTTTTAGTGTTTTTGAAACTTAGGTATTTTGGTTGTGCTTCTGGTAATAACATCAAATTTATGGGCTTCAATAAGCTTAATAGTTTTTCACAAGACAAGACTGGTGTCTCTTCAATGTTTTTATCCATGAGGTCACATTTCAAGTAATATTTTATTTCACCTTTTTCAAATGATATGCTTGTATACACATTTTTCTTCGGTAGTTTGACAATAAATGGGAAACGATGTTCACCTTTGGTTAAAGCATTTTCGTTGTTTGCAGTATCGCCATATATTATAATCTTGTGGTTGAAAAGATATTGCTTCTTCACGGATCTTAATGGAGAAGTTGAGTTCACTTTGATAAGCCCTATTAAAGATAAGTTTATAAGTACATCGGGAACATTCTTCTTTAATATCAATATTATTTGTCCAGAGACCTCATCACCGGGTCTGTAAGTTTTATGAGGATCATCCAACTGTATATAAAACTCGTCTATAGATATTTTTGAACGGACAGCAAAGGAATTTGCTAGCATTCTAGAATTCTTTAAAGGTAGTATCTGGTTAACAGCTTTCCTCATGACGAATAGGCTTGAAATATGTTGTACAGGGGAAGGGAAAGAGGTGTAGTGGGTTTAGGTGTGAAGAGTATATTAATAAGATATATTTGTTCTCTTGAAGCTCAATGGGGTGGTTTTGCTAAATGAATATGTCTTGTATGACATATAGGTCCCGTTTGGATAATGTTTAGATCTTTATACTGGGGTTGACAAGGCGAGTTTGGGAATAAAAAGGTATAGTAAGATGAGTTTCACGGATATGAATGAGTTATTTGTTATTTTTTCAGACCAAGAGGAGTGTCATCCTTAGAGTAAGATTTCAGATAGGAGAGAATAGGTCAAGAGATTATTGTTATAACAGGTACTCTACAGAATCAGAGAAGTCTGAGAAACAGGACACACACAGAGCCAAGACTTCGAAGCTCCAGTGAGTGTGTGTACTTATTATTTTACCACAATGCAAGCCTAACTCAATCCCGCCCGCCAGCCCCGGCCTGTGTGACCTTTTCATGTTAACATGGTAAACTGGCTATAGGCCCCGCGAAACGCCCCCATGCTGCGGTGATGGATTTGCAATTCGCGTACCACTGCGCAACCACGGGCTACGCCACGCTAACAGTAGCTTCGGCGAGAACCCCGACTACCTCTTCGCACACACCAAACACACAAAAGGAAAAACTCACAGACGCAAACTGGGGCTGCAAAACTGGCTCTTCTCCACAGAAGGGAGATAGTTTCGATATGGAAAAACTCACCCTGTTTCCCCAGAGAATCATATATGATTTGTGGTCGAAGATTGTGCCAGATATACTACGGTTGACATAAAATATATACAATATATACAGTATAAAAACTTGTTAAATACTTTTATGAGATATTCAGAATCAGAACAAACCCTTGGGCCGAACATGGCGATCGGGATACGCTTGTAAGCTCTCCCATAAACTATACCGTCTTGAGATCAGAGGGACAGTTGCAATCACTGTAAAAATATATAATTTCAGCTCTTCGGAAGCTTACTCACAGTACCATCAACACCACTCAGTCGAAAAATTTCATCTACATTAATCTACTAAGACCGGGCTACATATTATAATAAAAAGAGAGTACAGCTAAATACAAGTCTACTTAATAAACACAAACAAGATACAATCATAAGTATATGCCATGGGTGCCCTCAGATACTTTGTGCCTCCGAGTTTTCGTGATTGATGTCAAGGTGTTTAAAGTAGACGCTCTTATCAGCGTTCAATTTTATTTATACTTTTACGTGAGAAAGGTAACTGCTAGCATGCTATTGCCTGATCAATTAACAAGCAATTAATATATGCCATGCCTTTTTATTCTAAACGGCCAATTTCTCCAGAAAGAACAAGCTTTTATCACCGGATCTCGTGGCGTTGCCAAGGATCTTTCGGCCTGTATTTTTAACCGCACGATGCTGATCTTCTTTCTAATTGGCACCATCATATCTTCTCGCGACAAAATCTTAGTTAATCAGTTATTGTTTAATCGCACTTATTGGCTACCATACTGGTTGTTTGGAACAGTTGACAACCACATCTGTGTGCGACAGTTGTATCTTAAACTAGGAATGACGAAAAATACCACTAAAAGAGATGTTAGGGCATAACTATAACCGCATGGAGAACCTGATGCTGCCCCCGGTCCTGCGTCAACAAACCTCCAACACTGATCAGCATAGAGAAGCCACAACGCTATCTACAGGACTGCGAAGCCGTGCAACGTGCAAAAAAAATTAAAAAGATCTCACGAGCTCTCTCTAAATTGGGATAGTTTTAACAAAAGCTTACCGATACAAACGGGGATAAATTTTCTGGTATTGGAGAGATCTCGCCAAAACAAAACAATATGCAGGGGATCTGATTGAACAGCTGTGCGCCCTATTTGCAAGGAAGTCATTTTTGATACATAACCAGTGTAAACAAATATATTAGAGAGAAAAACGTACAAACATATATATTTAGAATTGTAACAATATCTAATTGTCCAGTGAAAATCATAGAATAAACTAAAAGAAAACAGAAATGTTTGTACCAAACAATCAGTATCTCCAAAAATCAAATAAGTGATGTGAAAAGGATATGAGTCCTGAACCAAAGTTATTTAAGCAAATTATTCATCAGAATGTTCTAATTGTAATTTCTTCTTCAATTTGAGACCTTGGCTTTTTCTTCTTCAGTTAAGCTATCTTTGAGAATTTAGCTTCATTTATTTCTTTTGAGCTCTTGCTCAATTTCAAGGTTGGATAACATTGGATGAGCGATCAAATTAGTAATGAAGTAAAGAACTATTATGAAGCATAGTAAACCGATGAATTAAACCAATAAACTTCTGGAAGAATGAAATGCCAAGAACAGCAATCGCCCTTCAGTGTGACGATTTAGTGAATAGATTAGAGCCCCAAACACAGAAAGCTCTAGCTTGTTTTCATCTTAAGCGAATATCAATCCTTAATAAAAAGCAGGGTGTGGTCCTTTTTGATCTTCATCATCAAGCTCGAATTCAACCCTTTGATCATCCCCACTAATGTGTCTTAGTTTTCACAAAGTTTCAAGTGCTTCCTCAATTCCACAAGTCGATGTAATTCGGAGATGCCTAATAAACCCCGCAGCAACTTGAAAGGCCACTAATAATCTCCATCTTTTTTTTAGTATCTCTGACATAAGTACAACTGTAAGTCACCTAATACGCCATAACGACACAAAACACGCTACGCAACAGTTGATAAGCTACCAAAGCATCTCCCATCTCTTTTGGTGCAATTTTTAAAGTGAACAGCGGCATAGTCATATATAAAATACCAATTGAAACTTAAGTGACAAATCTACCAACCGCTAGAGAGGTGTAATTTGCGGTAATAGCTTGTAAAGTTGAACCAAACAACAACGAATGCAACTGTTGGGTTAAGCAAAAATAGAGTTCTTGCCAGGTGGTCCATATAATCCATCAATTTAACTAGTTGAATTTACGGAAGCACGACCATTGAATGAAGATGCTAAAGATAGCGAATGGAAATCGGCGTCTAGCCCAAGGTTTTAGTTGATATTTGTTTTCCAAATAGTAATTTAGTGTAGTTAAGATGGGTTTTGAACGTCTTAAATTAGTTTTCAATGCTGACATTCATTTTTTAGTGTTTCTAACAATAAATAAAATATCTTCTTTTGATAAAACAAGGGAATAGGTCAACCTTTTCCCTCCAAGACATGGGGCATAGTTGTTGAAACTAAAAAAAGGAAGTAGGTTGTTATGCTTACTAAGTGTGAGAAGTTGAAACAGTCACTTTATTTGCTTACAAATGGCAAGTCATGTCCTTTGAAACAGCTGGCATGGATTGAAGAAGATGGGCATTCGATTACCTGGTTCATAGCTGCCCTACGAATTGTCTCTTGACCCTTCCGTTGTCTTAAGCATTGAATAGGGGTATTCACATTTGCCACACCTTCAGATTGAAATCTAATAAACGAGGCGCATGCTTAATAGACAATGTGGCACATAAGAGGCTTCTCTACTGGTTTTTTTCTTTATTGAGGAAAATCGCATTTGAAATAACTTTCGAGACTTGTATTTCAAGACAAGCACTCTAATGGGGTATTGGCCAAAGAGCAAACCAACTACGAAGCCGTTAGATTCAGTTCTATTAAAACTTATATCGCCATTTTAACAGAATATGATGCAACTGTCTGTTTTAAGGACTTTGATTGGTGTGAGAACGATCGCTAACCCAACACTATTAAGAACGTCAGCGTTTATCATCCCATCACAAATCATCAAAAGATCATTCAATACATCCTACAAAGCATTACAAAATGCAAAACAGCCAGCGTCTACAACGGAAACAACACAAACTAGAACTAGAAAAGTGCTACCTAAACTAACACCTGAAGAATACCGTCAACTACGAGATGAATACTATCAAAAAAGAGATCAAACCAAAAGAAAATCATCTACGTACTATTCCGTCTCGCTCGGTTTAGTCTTTTTGGCACTAGCATTTGCATCTGTTCCATTGTACCGTGCTATTTGCCAGAAGACTGGTTGGGCTGGTACGCCAATGACTGATCAATCTAGAATTACTCCTGATAAATTAGTCCCCATTGAAACCGATAAGAAAATCCGTGTGTCGTTCACTGCTGAAACTTCACGTTTACTACCTTGGAAGTTCATTCCTCAACAACGTGAGGTTTATTTAGTTCCGGGTGAAACAGCATTAGCCTTTTACAAGGCTAAGAATACTTCTGATAAGGATATTACTGGTATGGCTACCTATTCAGTGACTCCTGATCATGTTGCTCCGTACTTTAACAAAATTCAATGTTTCTGTTTCGAAGAGCAAAGATTGAACGCTGGAGAAGAAGTTGATATGCCATTATTCTTCTTTATCGATCCTGATTTTGCACAGGATCCTTCAATGCGTAATATTGATGATATCGTTTTGCATTATACATTTTTCAAAGCTACACATGATAAAGATCATCAATCTATTATGGATGAAGAAGCTGAGAAAAAGAGAATTGGAGAAGGGAATTAAACGCAAATAGAATGAGTTGTTTTGAGTGTTCTTGTACTATAATCCTGTATATATGAATCATATTGTAGAAAAGGACTAAAGAGCCTGGACTTGTTAATATAAAAATTTACTACAATAAGAAAGCTCTTTAGCTTTTAAGAATTGTAGGATACAGAAGATATCGCCTGGATACAAAAAAATAGTATTTATAAAGGGAAAATTAAAAAAGATGGAAAGAGTGAAGGTTAAAAAATTAGAGAGTTATTTATTGGGGACCGTCAATCATAATTTTAATAGCCTTACCTTCCTTGGAGAATTCGTAAGCCTTAACAGCATCTTCAAATGCGAATCTATGGGTGATTAATGGCTTAACGGCAACCTTACCAGAAGCAACCATTTCAACTGCGATTTTGTAATCGTCAACACAGTATCTGAAAACGCCTGTAACTTTTAGTTCATTTTCAGCCAAGTAAGCTATTGGGAAACCGTCTAAAGTTGGCTTACCCATACCGACTTGAACATATCTACCTTTCTTAGCTAATAATTGAACAGCGTTAGCGATACAGTATTGATTACCGGTAGCATCCATGGAGACTGTTGGTTGGTGACCCCATGACTCTGTGACAAAGGCCTTTATTTCATCAAAAGATTTACCCTTGGAGTTATAAACATGAGTGGCATAGCCATTATCCAAAGCGAATTGTAATTTATCATCAATGATGTCGATAAGGATAACTTTAGAAGCACCGAAAGCCTTACCGGCAGCGGCACATAGTAAACCAACTGGACCAGCACCGAAAACGACTAATGAATCGCCAACAGTAACTTGTGCCAATCTAGTTGCGTGAGTACCAACCGATAATGGTTCAATTAAAGCACCTTCTTCTAAAGAAACGTGGTCAGGTAATTTGACACAGAAATCTTCTGGTAATAGATAGTATCTACATAAAGTACCATCGTAAGGTGGAGTAGCAGCAAATGCCATTTCAGGACACAGGTTATAGTTGCCACTTTTGTATTCGTAGGAATGTCTTGATGGAATACCTGGCTCACATGCAACGTTATCACCAACCTTCAAAGTGGTGACCTTTGAACCAACTTCGACAATAACACCAGCTGACTCGTGACCTAAAACCATTGGGGAGGTGACAACGAAAGAACCACAGTTACCATGTTCGTAATAGTGAACATCTGAACCACATAAACCAGTCTTCTTTATGGCAATCTTGACGTAGTATGGGTCCTTAATTTCTGGAACTGGTCTATCTTCAAATTCGATAGTACCGACTTTTTGTAAAACGACAGATGGGTTGTCAGACATTGTGAAAGTGATATCAATTGGGTTATATATTGATGAATGAAATGAATTGGAAATTGGATAGAGAAAATAAAATAGAAGAATCTATAAGAAGAAGAGAAAAGCAAGGATATTTATAATGGTGGGGGTGAAGTGCAGAGAAGGATAACCTGATGGAAATTCCTCCACCGAGAAAGAATTATAAACTCCAGTCAGATCTTTGATAAAACAATAAGCAGTCTGATGTTTGTTTGTCTATTAAGCCTGGGGAAGACGAGGGCGCGAAAACTGCACGGGGTTCAGGAAGGACTTCCGGATTCGTCATGGCGGGCACATAAAGAGTCAATGGGATGATTCGATCCTTTGGTGGATTGCCTGAATGGCCACCACTGGCAGGAACAGGGAAGCAACACACACCTGGCTAACCATGTGGTCTCTCAATGTCCATAGTATGCTGGGGTGGCACACTTTACCTTGCTTTAGTATTTCAAGGTTGGTTGCCATTATTGGCACTTTTGCCAGGGTTGTTTGATTCGTTCTCCTTCCATTTCCCTCCTACATGTACACAGGGTCCTTTGCTAGTTGGATTTGAAACGTTACATAATATTTATAGAAACAGTGATACGTACTTCGTAATAATGCCAACATGTCTTAGGTTCCTATCTATCAAGGTGATAAGAAGTGAGTGGGACACTTAAACTACAATAGATGAATGACAGTAAAACACTACCAGAATTCTGCCGCCCAGATACAGACCACATAAAATTGAAATTAGAGTCGATCGACGCAGAAAAAAGAGACCTTCCCGATCTGGATGCAGTATATGGGTGATTTATTTATGTATCTATCACCCCATGCCTAATCTATTTCACGTAAGTGAAAAATCAAAGATACAAAATGAATCTTGGGATAAAAAGGGGGTGGGAATAAAGCAAAAACAATTTTATAAAGGATGTATATAACAAAGGAATACCTTTTGGGAACGGAAAACAGAGGGTAAATCACATATCATCACTATTTAGCGTCTTTGTAGTGGTAACCTCTGAAGAAGTCCATACAGCTGGTGAAAACAACCAATAGAATACCACCACCTGGACCTAATCTTAAAACCTTTGGTAAGAAACCTTTATACAAAGCAGCGAAACCTTCTTCCTTTAAGATGATTCCTAATGAGGGAACGGTCCAGTTATACTTTCTAGCGACACCTTCAATCTTTGGAGTGTTTTGAATTCTTGATTTAACGACATCGAATGGAGTGTTGATCATAGTACCAACAGTACCACCAATAGCACCAGAGACCAAATCGTTCATGGTCTTTTCGGTGGAGGTCTTGGCCTTTGGCAGTAAAGATCTAATTTGGAAGATAACACCGAAATAACCAGCATTCCATGAAATGTGTCTCCATAACGTAGCTTCTAAACCATTATACAGGGCCAATGGACCTTCTTTTCTAATGATATCCTTAACAACATCACCCATACCTGAGTATTTAGAAGTCTTATCTTGTAATCTAATCTTAACCAATTCGAATGGAACAACAACGAATGATTCGGTAGCACCAGCAGTAGCACCAGTTAGGACAGCCAATGGTTGATTCATCTTCTCAACACCAAATGCTCTTCTATAAACCTTACCCCACTCGTCGTTGGCAGCAAACTTGGTGGCTCTTTTTGGAGCTTCCATCAATATTGGAGCAGAGATACCTTTGTATAAACGGGCAGGACCTTCGTTTTTAACAATCTTGGTTATACAATCCAAGATACCAGAGTATTCAGCTTGGGCGCCTGAACCAACTTGTAATTGAATACGAGTCTTAACGACATCCAATGGGTACATAACTAGAATCTCAGAGACACCGGCAATGGCACCAGCGGCAAATTGATAAATAAATGGTAATGCTATATTAAAGTTTTTTTGGACATTGTTAGTATCTTGATTTTATGATCAAGCCAGAGGAATGTGGGATTAGTATACTTACCTCTATCGTCTGACATTTTTCAGTTTTGTTCTTGGATAATTTCTGTTTATATAATTAAAGATTAACCAGTAATATTATTGGAGTAGTAAATGAATCAATAATGTTAAGGAGTGTAATAAAAAGTGGGTAGCTTTTTTATCGATTAAACCAATGAATTTGGAAATAAAATGGAGTTTAACCGCTAATTGATTGACTGCAAGTGTGACTTCGACCTATCTATCGAGGAGTCCCTTGAATTTGTAATTTGATCTCGTTTGATTGTTTTGTCTCGCTTCAATTTGCACCACCCGCTGAAAAATTTTCCCTGTTGAAATGCAATTCGGTGCGATGGTTTTTTTGTTTATATATAAAGTATACAGAGGGTCTATGTGTTGTACAGTAGAGTTGGAAAGGAATACCTGGGGTGAGTGAGTAAGTAAGTGTTTTATGTATATGAAGACAAGAAGAAGGTGAGTTTGTGGATTTGGGCGAACCGAGGTATTTAAAAGGCTGTACTGTGGAAGGAAAGAGGAGTTCAGTGACCCCACTTTATGGTCAGGGATTAATTGACGGATGTAATGGGTTCTTTTACCTTATAGGATATATAGCACGTACGAGTAGCAGGTTAATAGGAGATCGACAGTATGAGTAGATAGGGTAGATTGGAAATGTCTAGGAGGAGATAGGCTATTGGGGGTTTTAAACACACAAGAGAAAGAATCCGACGCAACGGTTCTATGGGGGGTGTCAGGGCCGATCGACGAACAGTGGATTGAGGGGAGGGGAATAATATATTACATAATCAATCATCCGTTGCTCTATTTTTACCCATCATCTGCCTTTGTAAGTTCTGTGCCTGCAATTGCAAATTCTCGGGAAAGATTCGCATTTCGGGAAATTGCTAAAATTTGCTTTTTGCCTTTGTCCTTTCCTTATTATACATTCAATTAGCGAGTAAATTCATATGAATGAGTGACTGACTAGCGGAATTAGGTCTCTTTTATTAGATTCCATTCATTTTATCTTTTTAATCTCAACCTTTATTTGACTTTTGTCTTGTCTTTCTTTAACTTTACGCTTATATTGATACCATATTCAAATTATATTAATCATTCTAATTTCACTATAGTTATACAATCATCTATAAACATGTTCTCTAGACAATTAATCAGATCAACCTCTCAACTTGCAAGAAGCGCTACAAGATTCCCTCAAAAGGCGGCTTTCGTTCCAAAAACAACACAACAACAATTCATAAGATTGTACCATCCTAAAGTCATTGACCATTACCAAAACCCAAGAAATGTCGGTACTATGGATAAATCACAATTAAACGTTGGTACAGGTTTAGTTGGTGCCCCAGCTTGTGGTGATGTTATGAGACTGCAAATCCAAGTTAACGAAGAAACCGGTGTTATAGAAGACGTTAAATTCAAGACTTTTGGTTGTGGATCAGCCATTGCAAGTTCTTCATTTGCCACGGAGCTGGTTAAAGGTATGACTCTGGATGAAGCTGCAAACATTAAAAACACCATGATTGCCAAAGAATTAAGTTTACCTCCTGTCAAGTTGCATTGTTCAATGTTGGCTGAAGACGCCATCAAGAGTGCCATTAAAGATTACAAGAGTAAAAGAGGTTCAAAGAAGCCAACTCTAGGCCCAGATGCTGCAACAGTTGACTCCGCTGCTGTTTCTTCTGCAACTATTTAAAAAACCACTTCCGGTTTTTTTCTTTTTCTGTTGTTATTTTAATTGTTTAATCTAGGAGTTTTCCTTTTCTACCGTTTTTGACTTTCTTTGTAATGCTTATATTCACGTTTGCTTCGTTCAATTTATAGCAGATGTTTTTGAGTTATGCTTCTTATGAGCTGAACATTTATTCATAGTTTGGGACTATGAGCCAATTCTGTCTTCTCCTTTTTACATATATAGTATAGTATATTCCATTTTATTCCCGTTTTGTGTGTTTCTAGTCAGTTACCTTTTTTACTTTTTTTTGGTTTTTTTTATAGTCAATATCAAGTTAATATTTGTTATGAAAGAACGGTTGCTATTATAAATGAGGATATAATTGAAATAAAATTGAAATATATTTGGTTTATATATAAGATATATAAAAGAAAATTAACACACAAATCTATCTTAATAAGAAAAGAGAGTAAAACTCATCTAAATCTATTTCTCTAACTTTTGTTCAGCTAAGCTTAACATAGCGACACCATCAACGTAATCGTCCCACAACCCATCACATTCCAGTCTCTCAACATCGTCATCCCAGTTGAAGTTTGAGCTCAGCCAAGTACCATAATCTTCAGTCAATCCTTGGTTAGTTGAGAGATAACTCCACAGAGATTTATAACAACCACCTAACGCACAAGCGTCCGATAAATCAATCTTGAAATTGCCTGATAACGAACCTAGGATCTGACAGTACTTGTTAACAATCGACAAATTGTTTGAGGATCCACCAACATAGAAAATCTTATTTGGTCTTGAAATCAAAGCACGGTCAGTTTGCTTAACACCATCCGACTGAATATCTTTAGAGTACAAATGTAGTTTATTTAGAGTTTCCTGTTCATGCTCCGTGAATTCAACGGATTGGGGATCTGTCGTGGAGGATTCTAACATTGGGCCAACGCGTAATCTACATGACAACGCTTGTGATTCGATGATTGAGTTAACGTCATCTTCAACGGTCCATGAAGATCCTTCGAGGGTTGTTAGTTCGTTTAACGAAGCGTTACAGTATTGGAAACGACGGGTACAAGGTTTAGCATTTGGGATGATTTCACCAATTGGGAAATAAATGCCCAGTTCTAGTTTACCGTTCAATGGCTTCGAAGTATCTAAAATCTTGTTGAATTCATCCCACGATTTTGGATCCGATAAATTTAACTTTTGGTTTAATTTGTCTCTGATTTTCTCTCTTGCCAATGCACCATTGCAGTAACATAACATACCCATGTAATGATTTTTCAAAGTTGGATGTTTGAAAATATGGTAATTCTCACTTGGCTTATATTGATCAGTCACTAATAAAACCGTTGTTGAGGTCCCCATTGAAATTAAAATATCATTGTTTGATAAAGGTAATGCCAAGATAGTGGCTAAGTTATCACCAGTGAACGAATAAACTTCACATTGTGAATTGAAGCCGTATTTCCCAACAAAATAAGAACCAATTTGACCAATGGACTGAGACCCAATTGGTTCCAATTCGCCCAATTTGGATTTCAGTTCATTAACACCTTCATTGTACTTGGATCTATCAGGACAGTTATCAATAGTTGGATGAACACCAGCAGCAAGTGCAACTAGATTATCATCGAATTTAGAATTTTGTATGTCGTACAAATTCATACCGCAACCATCACTTTCTTCAATGTTGGTAATCTTACTACATAACAAAGAACTTAAGAAACTTGAAATTAACGAAATTCTAACTGTTTTATGGTATAGTTCAGGATTCGTTCTAGTTGCCAGTTTTCTGATTTGGGTACCGGTGAATCTATAATGAGCTCTTGAACCTGTTAAAATACTTAATTCATGGGCACCACCAGCCGCTTTTTCAAAAGCTTCACATTCAGGTCCTGTTGAATGATCTTGCCAATTTGGAGATGTTTGGAAAGTGAATGCTTTTGGGCATAATTGTTCAACTAATAGCTTATCAGTTGTTAAGTTATCAAAGATATTAGTTGCTTCGTTAGACCAGTAGACTGAACCGTGTTGTTGACAAGAGCCTGATAAACCTTTGACGCTACCGAAAGGGAAATTGTCTTGTTTCATCTTGCTAAAACATAGATCTAAAGCTTCGACCCAGGCTTCAACAGGAGCAAAAATTTCACCGGTTTCTTCAATGGTTTTAACACCTTTCTTAATTCCGTATTTGGTTCCCAGTTCGGAATCAAAATCAACACGGTAGGTTGAATGATGCTTCAAGTCTGAATAAGATGAGATGATTTTCAGTTGTTGGGTTGATAAATCAAAACCTAAGTATAAGTCGTTAGTTTGAGACATTGTTTGTTTGTGTTTTTTATAATTCAACTTCAATTTCCGTTTCTGTCAATAAAACTTCTTTTGGTTCTAGCCAAGTTTTTGGGTTTTTCTTGTAAATTGAATAAGGTGGTAGGACAACTGCTAAAGTGATAATAATAGTAGCAATGAAGATGTATAACGTGACAAGTAAATCCTGTAATAAGAAGCCAATCAATAAACTTAAGGTGGTACCAATTGACAATATATAAGTATAGTAAGCTTCAGATAATTCTTGACCTTTGAAATCAATGTTTGCTTCTAAGTAACGTTGGATAGATTCCATTATTTGAATATTTTAAAGTTGGGAGAAAAAGTAAAGAAACCGATAGTTAAGAAATTAGAAGGATATATATGTCGATATAAAATAGGACAGCTTAAACAATAAATTGTACGGGGAATAATCAGTTACAAGTGGACAGACAAAACAAACTAACAATCAAACAAACAAACCTCCCATCAAAAGATGGAAGTCAGTTACGTGTAAAATTGAATTGGAAGATGCGCGGGTTGACTTCCCGTTTGGGACACCAAGCCGCCTCGAACCCCAACAACATTAAAAGGTAATTATAGGGATAAGTGTACCTCTTTTTAAGTTTCCCATTTTTTGCTTTTCCTTTGTCCGTCTGTTATTTATGTTTCTGTCCGATATTCACTTCCCTATAGCTGATTCATATTTCATTTTAGCATTATATTATGTCTCTTTGTCTCTATATCGATATTTGGCATAGTTTATATCCTTGAAGAATCAGGTAGAATAAGTGCTTTCGATAGTTTCTGAAGTTTCTGAGATCTTGGTATATTTAGCAAAAAAGCAAAGAACAACAAAAAAAAGAGAAATATTTCCAATCACTCCTCTATGTTTGTTCCTAAGCTGCATTCCGTTCCCATCAGCACCGTTCTTTTCCTTCTTTATCATACCAAGATCCACTCCCAATATTCACATATCCTATACGCCCAAACCAGCACTACAAGCAGCCCCTCGCTCACAGCTTCCAATAACAGTCACCACCAAAAAAGCACAATTTACTTTCGCACCTCCAAATTTTGTTATCATCAAGCTTATTTGATAGTTACTAAACATGAATCTATCAATCAATCAACTTGTAATCTGATTTTACTTCAACTTACTATTTGATCTGGCAAGACCCTCTTCTTTTGCATTCAACATTAATAACAACTATTATTTACAACCAAAAAAATAGGACACAGTAAATACAAAATGGAAGACTACACTTTAACAATTTTAGGATGCGGTATCATGGGTACAGCTGTTTTATCGTCGATTCTCCAAGCTCCAAAAGAATTTGCACCATCAAAAATTTACTGCTGTACGGGCCGTGAGGAATCAGCTATGAAGTTGAAAGAAGCTTACGGTGACAAAATTGAAGTTTCATACAAAACTGAATCCAACATCAGAGCTATCAAAGAATCAAAAGTGCTTGTCTTGGGCTGCAAGCCTTACCTATGTGAATCAATAATGGCCAGTGTTTCTGAAGGTCTATCAGGCGATCAATTGATTATTTCTTTGCTTGCCGGTTGGGACCTTAAATCATTGACTAAATTCTCTCCGTACATTTCAAGAGTTATGACTAACACCCCAGCTAAATACGGTTGTGGTACCGCCGTCATTTCATTCTCTGAAGAATTATCTTCTGAAAGACCAGAATACGAAGAACTAACTTTAAAATTGACAGATGCTATTGGTTTGGCCATGAAGTTACCTGAAAAAAACATGGATGTTGCAACTGCATTAGTTGGTTCAGGTCCAGCTTTTGTATTTTTAATGATGGAATCAATGGTGGAAGGTGCTGTTAGGATGGGTATGCCCTGGGATGTGGCTAGAAAATGTGCCGCCAAAGTGCTTGAAGGTTCTGCAAAGATGTATTTTGAAACTGGTGAGAACCCAGCAATTTTAAAATCCCAAGTTTGCACACCTGGTGGTTGTACCATTGCTGGTTTACTAGCTATGGAAGATAAAGGTGTGAGAGGTGGCATTGCTAGAGCCGTTGAAGAAGCTACTAATGCTGCCAAAAAGAAAAATTAGTTTTTTAAGTAAATAAATACAGATATGTACGTGCAACATAGAGATTAATAATAATATTAGAAAAAAAGATAAAACATCATATTTCCCACTAGTTATCTTTGGAATTCTTCCATAATTTTCTTGAATTCTTTTTCTTCTCTTTCTTTATCGATAATTTCAGTAGTTTCATCGTCCAATTCGCCTCTTTCGAATTTTTGTTTCAATTCCTCTTGCTTTTCATTAAATTCCTTATTCTTGATCTCCTTTTCCTCCTTCATTGAACTGAAAATCAAAATCCCAAAACAAATCTCTGTAAAGCACATGACGAATACCAGTGAATTTGATATAAAAACATAACTACCTAGGTAACAATAGAACAAGACCAGGAAGTAAGCTAACAATCTAACTGGAACAACGAGTTCAAAATATGCTGTGTTGCCTTCCACTAATGGTAAGAAGTCATTAAGGGCAACAACCATGATTAAGAATGCAATGGATCCATAAATCGGTGAGCTGTCATTCACCACTAGGATAGGCAAGTTCATTGCCGTTCCTAACAACATTGTCCCATTATATTCAAGCACTGATTTCGGGTCTGTTAATAAAAGGTATGAAACGAACGTTAAGAAACTTAGTCTTGCGTAATTTAAAGTCGTTGATGAGAAGAAAACCATTTTGTATTTTTTTAGTTATGCTACTTTATTGTTCGTTGTTGATGCTCAAGAGGAATGTAGTTGTTATTTGCCTTTTTGTTCGGATTAAATCATTCTTACAAAGGAAATCGGAACAAAAAGGCAATGAAAAAAAAAAGTATGACGCGTGATCTGGTGAAAAACGGTCAACGGAGCTCGCGTCCTCAGATTCACAATATCCTTCAGTGTTTAATTAAATACCCTTCTTTCATTTACTAATACTGTCTGTCTAAACATTTACAGCAATCACTGGATTGATTTTCGAATGTTGAACATTTTTTTGATTTATTTAGTTATTAATTTAATTATTTAGTTATTTATTTAATTATTGCTATACTATTATAAAAAGAAGAATAATTTTCTGATCCAGCTCTTATGTAACTCTTCATAAATGTCACTATATTCCAAGAATCTATCATAACAATTGTGATGTCTTTCGCAGTTCATGTAATTAATTAAGAAATCTCTATCTTCAACTTGATAATGAAAATTCTCCTCCTTTGATAAATAATCTCTGGTTGATTTGTAATTCCAACCCAAAAAACCCCCTTTGTGTCTATTGCTTGACTTTTGTTTGTTATCTTCCTCGATATCATCCAAAAATTCATATTCATCGTCTTCATCTTCATTTTTATTATTACAGAAATCTTTTGACAGAGAATTAAAAGTTCTAATCGGCATGAATCCAACTCTCGATCTAACCCAAGATTGAGTATCAAACAAGTATTCTAAGCAGTTTTTTTCTTCAATGTCGTTGGAATAGGCGTTTGAATCGTATTCATCGGTGGTTAATCTGAATTGATATCTTTTTTCGTTCTTGTTTTTAACCCATTCAACATGCATTTGCTTATATAAAACTGGATCCCAAACAGTATCAAGTAACAGATTCGACCAACTTGATTTTTTTATTAAAAATGAATTTAAATTGATCCCATTACAATCTTGTGATAAGATTAGATCTATTGAATTCAAATTATTTGTTTCTTTTAAACTGGAACCAATTGTTAAATGACCCAATTCTTCATCAATTGCTAGATTGTTTGGGTTGAAATAATTTAAATCTCTGTACATAATATCCAAATTTTTGAAGACAATTTCATCCAAGGATAAATCTGGTTCCATGATCAAAGTATGAATATCAACATACCAGAACCATTCTTCAATTCTGTCATCAACCGAATCTTCATCGTTGAAAGACGTTTGTTTCATGACTTTTCTGATTGAATCAAATTTTTCCCAACCTTCTCTGAATTCATGTTGGTATCTTTTCTGTTGTAATCCAAGCTTATCGTTCACTGAGTTGAGTACTATTAATTCATAATCGTGTTGCTCACTATAGTGCATTTTATTCAAGATCGATAATTTTTCTGTTAACCATGATTCTTTTGATTTTTGCTCTTTAATACCAACGTTTGTCGACTTACCAACAATTATATAAATTTTTCTCTTTCGTTTATTAAACCAATTTTTGAAAAGAGAAGGCAACTTCTTCTTCCTCTTACTATTCAATGGTCTAATTTGGTGATTCGTCGATATGCCATCATCGTTGTTGTTAACTGCAAAAATGCCAGGGTTATTAGGCGATGGAGGGAACCCAGGTTTATGCTTCATTAAATGATCCGAAAGACCAAATCCAACATTCTCATGATTAGATGCCAATTTTGAATTTATATATTCGTGATATTTAGATCCAACTGTGCTAGGACCAACACCACCACCTTCGAAAAAGTCTCTATTTATTCTCCTCACTGATCCATCGCCATTGGATCCATAGTTATTTGATGAAGTAAAAAGGTTAGTCAAGATGAAAAGTGTAGTTATTATGAATACAATTAGTTTGATTATTGTCGTTTTATCCTTGCATTGTAACTTTATTTGGAATATTTTGAAACTGTTGATAAGCGTAACTTTTAAATTTTGATTCCTGTTGGGTTTTCTCCGAAGCTTATCGTTATCATCATCTGTTTTTATACTGGACATAATGAATTATTATATGACTCAGTGAGTCAATTCAAACTGTAGGCCCAGGGTACTTCGAATATGAGTTTGAATAAATGATCTTAGCGAGTTTTATGGATTGAGTTGACCTAAATGCTATATAGTACTATAAAATTAAATTGGTATTTGAAACAGCTGGTGGTGTCAAGGTCAGAGATCGCCAGCCACCTTTTATTTTCATATCACCGGAGTAGGATACACACCCACCAGCCACATAAATAGTTACCCTGCAGCAGTGGGAAAATGGATGTAGTTAACAACGGCTAGCACCAACGAGCATTGATCTCATCAGATTGTCAGCAGGTATTAATCGACTTGCTATCTTGTATAATAAAAATATAATCTTACTTGTTTGTAGTGTATATATATATAACTTGTGGGAATTCATAATCGTTTCATATTATTTAACCGGTACGATATAAATGTTCGATATGGTAGTGGTAGTGGGAGTGATAGTAGATATGCGCCGCCCGTTACCGCTGCCACTGCCTGCAAAATGAAAAGTATCCCCGTAGCCAAAAATCTGTTTTTAACATATGACCATATTTGAAGATATTTGATGGTTCATTCCTTCTTATCTCGTTTGTGTGTTCACCTTAAATCCTTTTATACTATATTTTACCCCTTTGGTTATTGTCACCACTTGTCCACATTTTTCACTGCTGCTAGACTGTGCTACCAGAATTCTCAAGGTCACCTTTCTATCCAAACATCCTCTGCTCTGCATTTCCTCTTGAGCCCTGGAATATCCTCCACTTGAACCTTATATCTGTCTGTCTATTTACCCCTGTCCCCTTTATTTTCTGTTACTTCATTAAATTAAAGAACAACAATGAGTTCAACTGAAGAAGCTCCTACTTTATATCCAAACAAAGAAGAATTTGCCAACCCTATCAAATATCTAAATTCGAAAGACGTTGTTAAGCTAGGCGAAGAATACGGTATATTAAAGATTAAACCTCCCAAAAACTGGAGACCTCCATTTTCAATCAATGAAAAGAATTTTAAGTTCCATACAAGACTACAAAACTTAAATGAATTAAATTTAACTAACCGTTCAAGACAATTTTGGTTGAATGGTTTCAATAATTATTTAAGAATGAAAGGAAGGAAACAAATCAAAAATGGATTTATTAACTTGAAAAATAATAACTCAAAAGCATTTCATCTGTATGATCTATATACTGGAAACAACTATCATGAATATATGGATTTATTCACAGATCCGCTATTATTTTCAAACTTCATTGAATATTCAATTTATTTGAAAAAACATCTAAAGAATAATAAAACTCAATTAGATAGCAAGTCTGCTAATGAACCTTTCGATTTTGATAAATTTACTTCTGAAATTAACGAATCTTACCTAAAAAATAACGGCAATAGCAAATCAAATACTGGTTGTGAAATTTGTAAATTGAAAGATGATCCAAGTAAGATTCTTATTTGTGATGATTGCAATCAGCTATATCATATGAGATGTTTGAATCCTCCTTTGAAATCCATTCCCAAAAATGACTGGTTTTGTGATGACTGTTTAGAAGGTTCAAACGGTGATTATGGATTTGAAGAAGACTTTGATTCTATCTTTACTTTGAATGAATTCCGAAAGGATTGTGAAGAATTCAAAACTAATTATTGCAATTCCCGTTTCAATGGGAATATGAATCCATCTGTCAACACATTAGAAAAAGAATTTTGGAAAATTGTAGAACAAGACGAAAGTAGATCCAATGAAGTTGAAAACAACCTACATCTGGAAGTTAGATACGGTGCTGATATACACAACGAGGAACTGGATGAAATTTCAGGTTTCCCGATGGCAACGAATCCAAGTATAGATAAAGAAGAATGCAAAGATTATATATATCATCCATTCAATCTAACAAATTTACCATTTGCTGAAGGCTCTTTATTGAATTATATTAAAGATGAAAGTAGGGAGCAGATATCTGGTATGACTGTTCCTTGGCTATACGTTGGATCGATGTTTTCAACTTTTTGTTGGCATAAAGAGGATCATTATACCCTGAGTGCAAATTATTGTCATTTAGGTGAGACTAAAAAATGGTACGGTATACCAGCCTCACAATGTGATATGTTTGAATATATTTGTCATGAAATCAGTCCTGACTATTTCACTAAACAACCTGATTTATTGCATCAATTGGTTTCATTGTTATCGCCATCCAAGATTTATCAATTATGTAAGGAGAAACTAAACAAAAAAATTAAAATGTATTACGTTAATCAAAATCCAAACGAATTTGTGGTTACTTTTCCTAAAGTTTATCATGCTGGTTTCAATTGTGGATTTAATGTTAACGAAGCTGTCAATTTCACTATGCCTTACTGGTTAAATTATGGGAATGACTCGATTAATGAATATCAATTAGTTAAAAAAGAGAATGTTTTCAATCATTACAAGTTACTAAGAAATATTTTAGATGGATTCTTAATTAAAAAGGAAAGCGATTCGCTAATAGGTTCAGAATCGATTTTTCCAGCAGATGTTATATCTGAAATGATTAAAGTTGCGTTTACTGATTATTGTTCAGAAATTAGAAAGTTCAAATTAATTTTGAACGATAGAAATCTTTTGGATTTTTTGAAGTTGATTAATTCAAAAGAATACAAAGATTATTTAATTGAAGAAAATGAAAAGAAAATTGACGTTCAGTCTGATGAAACGGTTGATGAAAGATCAGTTAGAAAATCAACTAGAATGACAAGTATGAGAATGAAAAACAATAATTCTGAAGAGGATTCGATTGATGAATTTATTTGTAACGATTGTAAGTCATTCGTTAATTTCAAATGGATTGAAATCGATACTTTAAAAGAACTGGAAAATGAATTTCATATGAATAATAATAATAATAACGGCAATAATTTGAACTCATCCTTATTGCCAACACCTAATCAATCACCAGTATTTGCTCAAGAGGCTGAATTCAGAGATGCTGAAAGCGAATTTTTGAAAATTGTTGAAGATGCTAAATCTCTGAAAAAGGATAAATCATCAATAAAGAATGAACAAGAAGATATTTATAATTTTAGGAAATTTAACAAGAGAAGAAGAATTGAAGTTATCAATTTAGTGGATGGTGAAGATGATCAAGAATCAATTAACGAAGAAGATCAAGATAAAGCAGAAGCTCAAGATAAAGCAGAAGATAATGAAAGAACAATTAGAAAATCAAGAAGATTAGCAGCGAAGAAATCTACAACGCCAGTAGAGATAATTGATTTGTCCTTTGATCCTTCGTTCGATACGAGTAACGATGAATTAATCAAAGAAAAGAAACTGAAATTGTTGAGTTCAATGAGACGTAAAAGAGTTAAGAATTCAAAATACGGTAAAGTTGTTTTATGTTTGAAATGTTTCAACCAAAAATTAGAGAACTTGAATGCTGATGATCATGATAATCAAGAAAAATTGATTAATTCCAGTTTATTGTTCAATGATTACGAAGTTAATGACCTTGAGAATTATATTTGTTTTAGTGTTCAAGCTAAAGTCTTAAATTTATTGCATTAGTTTTAACGGTTTATAATATGTTTATTTGTTAGGTGTGGACCTTTGATTTTTTTATGGTCTTTTCACCGATTTATTGAATATACGGATTTTTTTGGTAAAAAAAAATGTTCAAATTCATAGTAGCAGGTTACAGAAGAGGGATACAGTACTTCAACAAAACATCCTACCAATCTGCAATAATTTATTGAGACCCTGTTGTTGGTAGTGTACAGGAGAATACTAGTAACGAGTTATTAAGACCGATATGTAGAAGTAAATGTGTTAAATAGTTTAGTAGGAGAATGAAGTACTGAAAGTAGTGATTATTTGGGCGATTGAATAAAATTAGACTTCTGCTCGATGTGTGTGTACGTACTTACACATAAGCTTATAAGTATGTAGGTGTGCTTTAGTACAAGAATATCATACACAAGTTCATATAAACACGGCCGATTGGAACTTCGCTGACTGCCTATATATATAGGGTAACTATAACTAGGTAGAGTAAGGAAATCAGACGTGTGTGTGCCAATTATGTTGTCCAATGAAAGACCCGCTTTCCTGTAAGGCACGGGCTCTTCATGCTGGTGGTGACCTCTCCCCGATAATTGCAGGGGAAGCCAGTTGTAGTCCGGGCGCAAGACAAGGGGAAGAAAGAGAGAGAGAGAGTCTCGCGCTCGGGAGGAAGAAAGGAGGAGGAGGGGAAAGTTGAAAAGTTGGTTCTCTTTGGTGGTGCTCGATTCAATTGAGTTGAACTAATTGTGCGAGTGAGCGAACTTCGATCATCAGTGAGCATTGGAGCTTGTTAGTCTCGTTTCCTTTCTTCACCTTTTTATTTAACACTCTGTTTTTAATTTAATCTCTCTTTTTTCTCTGTAAATATCAAAGTCTCTTTTAGATTCATCATTCTTATAAACACAATCAACTCAATTATTCAAGATGGTTGCTAGATTATTTGCTACTTCTTCAAAGACTGCTTTCAAAGCAGCCAAGGCCAACCTTGCTTTAAACAGAGGTATGGCTACTGCTGCTCCTGCTGCAGGTAAGATCAGGTAAGTAAAAAAACAATCCACTACTATTAATTGGTAACATTCAATATCAATCCATTGCGTTACAATACATCTGATAAATGAATTGCATTTAATTTAATTTACAAAACATACAGTGAATAGAGGCTATATTTTCCAGTTTCCGAGATCTCCAGGTTTGAAATTGAACTAAAAGCATAGAAACAAAACTCCAATCACTTATACAAACAATTGTATCGAACATACATCAATTGATCAATGCATGAACTATTAAATCAATTCGATACATTCACCCATCCACCATCTTTGACCACCATTACCAACCAACCCACTGTTGTACCTCTCTCTCCCATAGTTATTCTCTCGACCAGAATTGGGTTGCGCACGCAAGGACAGAAATGCAGGCATCTGATTTGATGAGACGAAAAGTTTTCGCGCGCTTCCTAACCAGACTCATTAGTTTCCCAACTCAATTGAATCAGCACAGTGGATTACTGGTGTTGATAGTAATATTAGTGGTGACTATCATCCGACGTTAACTGCGCTTGATACCGTTGTTATTGATATCGTTCATTGCTAACAATTTTATTCAGTTATCGAGATTTCAAAAATTAAAGTTATCAGTTATTAAAGTTACAATTTTATTTCAATTTATAAATACTAACATCTCTGAATCATATTTGATCAAATATAATGTAGAGCCGTTATTGGTGCCGTTGTCGATGTCCAATTCAATCAAGGTGAATTGCCAGCTATTTTAAACGCTTTAACTATTGACGTTGGTACTGAAACCAAGTTAGTTTTAGAAGTTGCTCAACATTTAGGTGAAAACGCTGTCAGAGCTATTGCTATGGATGGTACTGAAGGTTTAGTTAGAGGCCAAGCCGTTTTAGATACTGGTGCTCCAATTTCTGTCCCAGTCGGTAGAGGTACCTTAGGTAGAATTATTAACGTTGTTGGTGAACCAATTGATGAAAGAGGACCAATTGAATATACCCAAAGAAACCCAATTCACGCTGATCCACCTGCATTCGTTGAACAATCAACTGCTGCCGAAGTTTTAGAAACTGGTATTAAGGTTGTCGATTTATTAGCCCCTTACGCTAGAGGTGGTAAAATTGGTTTATTCGGTGGTGCCGGTGTCGGTAAGACCGTTTTCATTCAAGAATTGATTAACAACATTGCCAAGGCCCATGGTGGTTTCTCTGTCTTCACTGGTGTCGGTGAAAGAACCAGAGAAGGTAACGATTTATACCGTGAAATGAAAGAAACTGGTGTCATTAACTTAGAAGGTGATTCTAAGGTCGCCTTAGTTTTCGGTCAAATGAACGAACCACCAGGAGCTAGAGCTAGAGTTGCTTTAACTGGTTTAACCATTGCTGAATACTTCAGAGATGAAGAAGGTCAAGATGTCTTGTTGTTCATTGATAACATTTTCAGATTCACCCAAGCTGGTTCCGAAGTGTCTGCTTTGTTAGGTAGAATTCCATCTGCCGTCGGTTATCAACCAACTTTAGCTACCGATATGGGTTTGTTACAAGAAAGAATTACCACCACCCAAAAGGGTTCCGTCACTTCAGTCCAAGCCGTTTACGTCCCAGCTGATGATTTAACCGATCCTGCTCCAGCTACCACCTTCGCCCATTTAGATGCTACCACCGTTTTATCTAGAGGTATTTCTGAATTAGGTATTTACCCAGCTGTCGATCCATTAGATTCTAAGTCAAGATTATTGGATGCCGCCGTTGTTGGTCAAGAACATTATGATGTTGCCACCAACGTCCAACAAACTTTACAAGCTTACAAGTCCTTACAAGATATCATTGCCATTTTAGGTATGGATGAATTATCTGAACAAGATAAGTTAACTGTCGAAAGAGCCAGAAAGATCCAAAGATTCTTATCTCAACCATTTGCTGTTGCTGAAGTTTTCACTGGTATTCCAGGTGCTTTAGTCAGATTAAAGGATACCGTTACCTCCTTCAAGGATGTCTTGGAAGGTAAGTACGATCACTTACCAGAAAATGCTTTCTATATGGTTGGTGGTATCGAAGATGTCGTCGCCAAGGCTGAGAAGTTAGCTGCTGAAGCTAACTAAACCTCTAAATCTATTTTATAAGAAGGAATTACAAAAAAGGCATTTTAGTTCTAATTAAATTTTTATGTTCTTATCAAACAGAAAAAAATGAATAACTTTTCTTTTATTGTTCAATAGATTTGTCTTAAAGGATTAAGAATGAATGATATAATTTTGAAAATTGTTAGTTCTTTCTTAGTTGTTTTTGTTATTTGTATTTCCAAGAAAAAAAAGTTTGTGTTTTCTTTTTTTTGTTTAATGATCATGAGTTGAAGTTTGTTTTCTTTTATGTTTTTTCCATTTTTCTCTTTCTTTAAAACCTTAGATTTATTTATATATACATATAAAGAAAAAGTTTTTGTCTATATATAGATATATGACACTACTATTATTATTACATTTTACCTGATTCTGAAATTCATTGTTTTATGTTTTGATCTTTTAGCCTTTTGAGATTTCTGTTTTTTTATTATCATCATGAGTTTTACTACTTTCAGTGGTTACAATAAAAAGATCTCGTCAAGTATTGCAAGATCATACTATTTTTTTTGTTGTCATCTTATTTTTTATTATTATCACTTATATGAAGGTATAGAAACGAATTTGAATTTATTACTATTATTAAAACCAAGGAAAGGTAGCAAAAAAGATCATAGTAAGCGGAATCATTTTGAAAAGACCACGTTCCTTTTCTTTACTCGCGTGGCGAGTAGTTTTCTTTCTCTGAACATTTACTTGGTCCTCAAAATCTGCACATTCTTATTATATATAGACTTCTTCTTTTTTTTGCCTTTCCACTGTCTGCACGTAACTAACAAACATAACTGAATAACACTCACAATGGAATCAATTATTCAACAAGCAGGTCTATTCTTGGACAGACCCGGTTTCGACTGGAAGACATTAATTATTGGTTTCACTGGGGTAAATTTCATATTTGAATCGTATTTAAAGTACAGACAAATAAGAAAAATTTCCCAAACAACGGCCACTAAAACCGTTCCAAAACAATTGGACGGAAAAATCGACGTTGAAACTATTGAAAAATCATCTTCTTATTCCTTAACTAAATTGAAGTTCAGTTTAATAAGTTCTTTATATTCATTAATTCAAAATGTCTTATTCTATAAATATGACATCTTACCAAAATTATGGTCAGCTGCTACAATAATCGTCAATAATAAAACTATCTTAGGTACTTATTCATTCCCAGCTTTATTCAGAGGCACAATTGTCAAATCTTTGTTCTTCATGGGCCAAATGTCATTGATTTCATTCGTTTTAAGTTTACCAATTTCATACATTTCAAATTTTGTAATTGAAGAATACTACGGTTTCAATAAATTGACTATTAAATTATGGTGGTCTGATACGGTTAAAGAATTACTACTTATGTTTGTAATTGGCACTCCAATTCTAGCTGCCTTCTTAAAGATCATTGATTATTTCGGTGACTCGTTCATGTTTTACCTTTCTGTCTTCTTATTCATTGTTCAAATTTTCTTAATCATCGTGTATCCTAAATTCATCCAACCGTTATTCAACAAGTTAACACCATTGGAATCTGGGGAATTGAAGGACAGTATTGAGAGATTAGCAAGTGAAAACAAGTTCCCATTGAATAAGCTGTACGTTATTGATGGTTCCAAGAGATCGTCGCATTCAAATGCTTACTTCTTGGGTTTACCTTGGGGCTCGAAACAGATTGTTATTTATGATACATTAATTGAAAAATCCTCGGTCAAAGAAGTTGTTGCAGTTCTAGGTCACGAGATTGGTCATTGGTTCCTATCACACACTACTAAACTATTAGTAATTAATCAATTCCATATTTTCACCATTTTCACATTGTTTGCAGGATTTGTCAAGAACAATTCTTTCTATGAAAGTTTTGGATTTTTCAAGGGTACTGAACAACCAATCATTGTTGGATTTTTGTTATTCGGTGATATTTTAAAACCTTTAGATGCAATTTTACAATTTTTGATGAATTTGTTATCTAGAAAGTATGAATATCAAGCTGATGAATATGCCACTAAGTTAGGCTATGCAGAAGAACTAAAATCTGCTTTGATTGGTTTACACAAGGAAAACTTAAGTTCCTTGGATGTTGATTGGTTGTATTCTGCTTACACTCATAACCATCCACATTTGATTGAAAGATTAAATTATATCGATGAAGTTGAATCTGAAACTAGAAACTAGATCTAAGAAAGTTGATTAATTGATCTATCTATTAATCGATTTTTGAATATTATATACTATTTTCTTAAAGTATTCATAGTTGTTGTTTTACGATTATATATATGTATATGTATAGTTTTTAAGGCTATTTATGCTAATGTCATATACCTACCTGAATCAAATCCATTTAGACTGTGCAAAAACATATAAGAAGTTAAGAATCTGTACGCTCGTTAAAAAATATATATATAGATCTCGAGCAATCTCAAAATACAAAAACACCCATCACGAGAATGTATACTCTTCATTAACTACCTGCTTTACAATTCATTGCAGATCAGGCAATTTCTACTCTTGAATAATTGAATCAAAAAACAATTGATATCGTATAATCACCACGGACATCATGTTTAGTTTTAACAATTCGAATGATGATGAATCTTTCAATCTAAACCCAGTCCTATCAGAAGGCTTACACAACACCATCACCCAGCAACAATTCATAGGCCATCAAGATGATTCTTCATTACCGTTATCGCATTTAATACAAAAGATAATATCTCAACGAGGATCTTTTCTAAACGTTACTGAAGATGGATTACTTGATGAGATGTCAGTCACTGAAACTAGTGAAAATAACGAAGATGAAGAAATGGATGATGGAACAAGCACCGTCCAAAAACAACAGTCAACCACTAAGAATAACGATGAGATAGTTGATAATGGCGGGGATGGCATTGACAGAGATATACATAGGAGGAATAAGACACACGAAGAGTTCCTTAAGGACAAAGAAGAGATTATAAATTGTGTTCATTCTGCATTGAATGAATCTTCACTATCGTTAGATTTCATATCTTTGTTGATTTCATGTGTGAGACCAGCTGCTGGTTCGTTATCAATGTCACCGCATTTGAAACAGAATATTAAAATAGGTTCTTTATCTTCAGACAACGTTCAAATTGAAAAGAACGATAATAATAACCAATCACAGATCGAGATATCAAGAATTGGTAGAGGCTGGAAGTTGGAGAGTTTGAATCGATGCTCGAAGAATTTCAAGGTTGCTAGCTTAAGGTTATCGAAAGAGGTTGCAAAGGAAAGGAACTATTGGAATGGGTTGGTTAATGTTTTGAAATCTAATGAAGTTATAACAACCACTACAACGTCCTCGTCCTCGTCAGCTGCGACTAAATCCACAATGAAGGAAATTAGTGTCAAGTATGGGTTTGGAGATGCTGGATCGAATTATTTTGATAAAGGGGTTGGCTTATTGAAAAAGAATCCAGTTAATGGCGAGATATACTTTGAAAAGATTAATAATCAACAAACGGAAAGAGTCAATAAGTTGGTTAAAGTTAAATTATACAGTAAAGAAGGTAATGAAGAACCTATATTAATTGGTGAATCTAACTTACTTGACAGAATCGAGAAATTTACTAATAGCAATGACGGTGATAGTGAGAATGGCGTTTGTAATGAGATTTCAAGAGCTAGATTTTTCTTGTTTGAAGAAGAGTTGTTCTACCAATTGGTGAAGGAATCAGCGACGTTAATTTCATTACAAGCTAAGATTGAATCCAATAAGATTTTAATTGAACTGCACGATGAAATCATTGAGATCGAGTCGATTTCAGTTGATGACATCAAACCGGTTAACCCGGATTTGAAATCAAATTTAAGGGCTGATCAAATCAGCTCGTTCTTAAGATTAATGTTGATCAACGAGCATAGAAGGAACTTGAATAAGAAGCATATTCCTCCAGTTTCTCTATCACAAGATAATCAACAATCATCGCAATCTTCGAGGCAAAACAACCTATCATTGATCAAACCAATAATCATGTACAATAAACACGATAGAACAGTCAAGCAGTTACAAGATGTGTTGATTTCAACGTTGAGCACGTTTTTCAATGGTGACAGAAGTCAAGTTGATACGATCATGGAAAATGACTTCAAATTGACTAAATTCTGCAACGATATAAATTATAAAGATCATGACAGTGTCGGTGGAGGTGGGTATAAGTATAAAGATCCATTTATAAGATGCATTACATCACCGTTAACGAAATTTGAATTGAATTGTTTGAATTTAAAGATTTTCATTAAACTAAGATCTAATTCAAGTTCATCTTACTCGACGATAAACGTTAAGATATTCAATTATAAAGACAGTGATGGTGATGATAATAAGGATAAAGATCAGCTATCCTCTTCCACGTTGTTGAATGTGAATTTCACGGATATTAGACAGCTTGAAGATTGTTTGAATTGGGCAATTAAGTACTTCACGAGTAAAGATTAGATAGTTATAAACAAAGATTAGAAGCTGAAGTAGATTTGAGTATTTCAGCTATTCAGGATAATCAAGTAACCAGATTAACTAAGAAAGTGACTGATTACCCGCGGTTTGAGGATCAACTTCGGTTATAGGCGGCGGCTTCTCACATCTGGGATCCTCACGACCTCCTCCACTTGTTTCTGCCTATTTGAGTTTTATTCTATCTTGACTTGATGAGTTAGTTATTTGTATATATATCTATCTACCAGCATTTCCTCATTTCTCTTTCTTCATCGCCTTTAGTGTAGATACCTTCTATCATTCATTATATGGCTGATTAGTTCATAACTTAATAGATATAGACGGATAGATAAATACACATAACCCAATATAGACAAACCAACATAATGAGAAGACACACAGCGAAAGTTCTGATCGTGGGTAGTGGTGCCCTAGGCATGGTGGCAGCATACACCCTTGAACAAAACGAATCTGAAGTTACAATCGTTGTTAGATCCGGTTATGAAAAGGCTTCGACTGAAGGGTACACCCTAAACTCCGTTCAATTCGGACATGGTATTAAGAACTGGAAACCAACAAGAATAGTTAAAGATGTGAAAGAAGCGGTTGCCAATGGCGAAAAATACGAATATATTTACGTTTCTTTGAAAAATTTACCGGATGGCCCAAAAACTTGTGAAGATATCATCGAGCCTGCCGTTTTAGCAAACCCTGATTCAACGATCATCTTATGCCAAAACGGTATAGATATCGAAAAACCGATGATGGAAAGATTCCCTGGCCATATTATCTTAAGTGCCGTTTCTTTAATCGGTTGCACTAACGTTGATTGTACAATCGAACAAATGACTCCTGATATTGTTCAGTTCGGCGTTTTCGAAGGTATAACTAACAACTTTGAGACTGCTAACCGTAAAGTTTCAAAATGGATTGAAATGTATGCTATTGAAGGTAAAAATAAAGTTAAACGTGATGCAAACGTTAGATTATCAAGATGGCAAAAACTGCTTTACAACTCGGCAATTAATACGACAACTGCATTGGTTGATCTTGATTGTAGCAGAGCTGCTATGGCTGGTTGCAAAGAGACTATCTGGAGACCAATAATGAAGGAAATCTATGCAATTGCTAAATCTGATGGTTATGAAATCCCCCCTCATTTGGAAGAAAGCATGCTGAATACTTCAAATGGTTTATTCTACACACCTTCAATGCTTATTGATGTTAGATTGGGTAGAATGATCGAGATGGAAACGATTGTTGGTAACCCATTAAAGATTGCTGAAAGAAATGGTGTTGATGCTCCTCATTTGAATATGATGTACAATATGTTGAAAATGGTCCAATTTAGAATTAAGGAAGCTTCTGGTTTGATGAAAGTGGATGTTGAAGCTGAGAAAAAGACACGCATAACATATGATGATTATGGTACTCAATTCGAATAGATAGATTAGATAGATAGTGAACTACTACACTAATACAACTCATATACACAAAGTATAGTATTCCAGATAGATAGATAGATAGATAGATAGATAGACAAAGACAGAATACAATTATATATACATATATAAGAGTAGGTTACATTGGGATCAACCAAACCCCGTGATATATATGTATAAATATCACCAGCCACATAACTTGGTGGCGGTGGCTGGTGTTGGGTGTCGCGCTTTTTTTTCGAGTCGATTTTGATTTTTTGCGAGTGTTTTAAAGAGGCGAAAGCGGGACTGTGTTGGGTTGAGGGTTTGCTTGTTGGTCATTGCTTTACGGATGGGAAAAGAGAGTGGCAACCTTTCACTCGATCTAAGTTAGCTTCAAGTTACACCACTACTAGTAACCACTAACCACTAACTACTAACTACTAACTACTTAAATATAGGAAGATCCGATATACTGTTGGTGTTCATTGCATCTATTGATACTGCATCCATTTCTGCACATTCCTTTATTACACTACACCTATATCACATCATCTCACAATTTTGGCTACAGTTTTTGAAAGCACTTATCAGTCATATCAATCCTTTCTCAATATCAATATATATACACTCCATCAGATATGTTTACTCCTAGTATAATATCTCGAACAGCATCTAGAACAACTTCAAACCTTGTTACTCGGGCTTTAGCCAATTCTATTAGAACCCACACTTTCAGATATTTCCTAAGAAATTCAAATAAATATACAAATTTCAATTTTCAAAGTTTAAGAAACTATCAATCGTCTTCTTCACCGGCTTCAAACCTTGCTTCTCAAGAGCAAGCTGCAAACCGTGAGTTAAACAATCCGGCTGTTCAAGCAACTTTTTACAGATCTCTTTTGAATTCAAGTTATCCCCATATTTTAGTTTCAAGATACGAAACTCCAGGTATTGCATCATCTCCTGAATGTGCTCAGTTATACATCGATGCATTAATGAAAATGGGTGAAAACCAAAAAGCTCAAGCTGTTGCTACTTCAATGGGTTTACCAATCACAGGTAGTGCTGGTGGCTCAGGTAACATTGGCATTGCAGGTGGTAACGGTTCAAGAGGTGATCCAATCCATGTTATTTTAACAGAATCTTCGAGAACAGCTGTTGCTAAATGGATTAAGTGGGTTGTTACCGTTGGATTATTAGCCTATGGCGCAAACGTTGGTTTCAACTATTTGGTTGAGAATGGTTCTATCCTAAAAGGTCCAAATTCAGAAGATAAAAGTATTGAAGCTAGTAAATCAACCATTAAATTCTCAGACGTTTGTGGGGTTGATGAAGCTAGAGCTGAATTAGAAGAGATTGTTGAGTTCTTGAAGGATCCTTCCAAATTCACTGGATTAGGAGGTGAATTGCCAAAAGGTGTTCTTCTAACAGGCCCTCCAGGTACTGGTAAGACTCTATTAGCAAGAGCTACAGCTGGTGAAGCTGGTGTTCCATTTTTCTTCATGTCTGGTTCCGAATTTGATGAAGTTTACGTTGGTGTCGGTGCTAAAAGAATTAGAGAATTGTTCACTAAAGCTAGAGCTAGAGCGCCAGCCATCGTTTTCATCGATGAATTGGATGCCATTGGAGGTAAAAGAAAATCAAGAGATCAAGCTTGGGCTAAACAGACTTTAAACCAATTATTAGTTGAATTGGACGGCTTCTCACAAACTGAAGGTATCATCATCATTGGTGCCACCAATTTCCCTGATTCCTTGGATAAAGCTTTGACAAGACCAGGTAGATTTGATAAAATTGTTAACGTTGAGTTACCAGATGTTAGAGGTCGTGTTGATATTTTAAAACATCATATGAAAAATATTGCGATGTCTAAAGACGTTGATCCATCGGTTATTGCAAGAACTACAACTGGTATGTCTGGTGCTGCTTTAAAAAATTTAGTTAATCAAGCTGCTATTTACGCTTCACATCAAAATGCTTTGAGTGTCAACATGTCCCATTTAGAATGGGCTAAAGACAAAGTGTTGATGGGTGGTGAAAGAAAAACAATGGTTATGACACAAGAAACTAGAAGAAATACCGCTTATCATGAAGCTGGTCATGCAATTGCTGCTATGTTTACAGAGGGTGCTACACCTTTATACAAGGCTACTATTTTGCCTAGAGGTAGAGCGCTGGGTATTACATTCCAATTACCAGAAATGGACAAGTATGACACTACGAAAACAGAATGTTACGCCACTTTAGATGTTTGTATGGGTGGTAAGATTGCTGAAGAGATGTTGTATGGTCCAGACAACGTCACTTCTGGATGCTCATCTGATCTAACCTCTGCTACAAGAACAGCAAGAGCCATGGTGACGGCATACGGTATGTCTGATGCCATTGGACCTGTTAAATTATCCGACCAATGGGAATCTTGGTCACCGAAATTAAGAGATATGGCCGATCAAGAGACAAGACGGTTGTTGGTTGAATCCGAAGAGAGGACTAGAAGTTTGTTGCGTGAAAAAAGAGTTGAATTGAAAAGATTGGCGGAAGGTTTATTAGAGTATGAAACCTTATCAAAGGATGAAATGGTCAAGATTTGTAAAGGTGAATCCATTAATAAGCCTAAAGTTTCATCAAATAAAGTGGTTAAAGGTAACGGTAAGAAGAAAGAAATTGACGTTGCTCCTGAGGATCAACCCCTTGGTGTTTCTGCTAAAGCTTAATGATATTATAACTTTCTTCTACTTACCCACATCTCTTTACAAGTACCTTCTTATCTTCGGATAATGAATGCATTTTTTATTACTATTATTATTTTTTTTGGCTACAATGCATATCATGTTTCACTTTTCTTTATTTAATATTAGTTGACAGTTCTGTTTATCTATTTGTGTATAGTTTTTTTGTTTTTATTTTTGTTATGATAGACAAATCTCTTTTTAAGATTGGAGAAAGGGAAGACTTGACAGTACTCTCTAATTATAAGTATAATAATCTGCTTCGTTTTTTGCGTTTCTTTTACCTTGTTTGCGGTGCTCCATTGACAAGATAGTGAACACTTACCATATTACATATTATCTATTTCTTGTACATGCTGCGTTTGTAGATAAAACCGTAAATAAATTGTAAATTGTAGAAAAACCGAAAACTGAATATACTAAGCGCTGAGCATTTTTCATTGAGCGCTAAAATCGTATTCCGTTTTCGAGATTCAAAAGAACAAGACACAAGATCGTATCCTTTGATCAATTATAAAACAATATCATCGATAACAGATATAGATACACATGCACATATAAATATAATTACAGTACAACTATTACAACAATGTCACAAAATCAAAGTACGTATACCACCACACTGAATCGGATCGACATAAATACAACAAAGCAAATACTAACATTAACATGGCAAATAAAATAATGTAGAGTTACAATTACAATACGACCAATACCAGCAGACGATTGAATCCATAAACACAAGACTAATAACATTACAGTCCGAGATTGAGGAACATGAAATTGTCATGAGTACATTAACGGATGTTTCAGAGGATAGAAACTGTTACAGGATGATTGGTGGAGCACTTGTTGAATTGAAAGTTAGTGATGCCAAAGTGGTCCTTGGGGCGAATTTGAAAGGTATGAAGGGATCAGTTGATAGTTTGAAGTTGGAGAGTGATAAGTTCCAGAAAGAATTTTTGGATTGGAAGGAGAAGAACAATGTTAAGGTCGTGAAAGGTAATTAGTTTATATTGACTAATTTTTAACTTACTGTTTGCAGTGGTTGATGGGAAGCCTTCAATATTTTATAATAATAAAAAAGAGAAAAGAACAGTCAAGTAAACAACAAAAAGACAAATACCTAAATTTTTGTTCAGTAATATATACATACACACCTCGGTTCATGACGAATGGCTATTTATCTATATAATATAGACTGATTATAATTAATTAGTTTTTTTTCCTTCGGTAACTGGTTCTTTTCCAGAAACGACATAGATAACAACAAACATGAACCAAGCACCGATAACAGCCATAGCAGAACTCAAATAGACCCAAGAGTTCGGAATTTCCCACGATCTTGGATATTCATCGTTAGCTAAGTGCCTAACAGGAACAACTACTTCTTCACTAACAAAACTCAAACCTGGTCTCTTGTAATCAAGTTTATAAGTAAACATACCGTGTTGGTCAGGAATGTCAAACTCGGTTGAATAGATTGAAGATTCACCAGATTCACCAGAATTAACTAGGTTCAATCTGTGGTATGGGTCAAGCATAACAAATTCCAATTGCATATCAGTACAGTCAGTAAATGGCACCCAATTGGATCCGTCCCATTTTGAAACACCAATTTCAAATCTAGAAGTGTCTTTGATCTTGTAATTTGTGTCGTTAGCGACGATTTCACCATCAACAATTTTATAATGATTGACAAAGGTTGTTTTGATCAACCCGGTAATTTGGAACGTCCAGTTGATTAGGCTTCCCACAATTTCAGCTTCGAATGATTCGTCAGTGAAGATAGATTCCGAACCTATCCATGTTGTTCTTGCATTGTTCAGAGCCTGGAAACCAACGACCAAGAAACCTTGGGAACCGGAGTGCCATGTGGATTCAGAGTTAATCACACCTTCATCGACAGCAAACGTGATAGAAGATCTTGAAGCCTTTAAGATTGGGATTAGGAATTCACTGTTTGATAGTAATGCTGCTGAACCGTGTTCGTATTTTAATTCAGCTAACTTAATTGAATCTGGAATGATAACGTTGTTCAAGAATTCTGGTGATTCAATGGATTCAACAGCGTTACTGTTGTCAGAAGGTGAAGTTTGATGGTAATCAATCAATTTGTAGCCTTTTGGAGATGGGTAAATGCCAAGCTCATTCAAGTATAGGGTTAAGTCAGTTTGTGTGCCATCTTGGTTCGAAACGATTAGGAAATCACCACCATCTTGCGCAAATTCAACTAGCTGAGAGTTAGAGATTTCAGAAGAAATTTCTTTAGCTTTTGATGGGAAAAATAAAACGTTTTGGTACAACCTATAACCGTTTTTAAATAATTCGATTGGTCGTTCTTGCTCTTTTGCATTGATGTCTCTAATGACCAATCCTAGTTCATTGGAATCTAGTAAACTGAGTAATTTGGAGTGGGTTTCTATGAATTTTGGAGTAGATTTTGAATCGTAAAGGACTAGTGTTCTTGTGTCTGGCAATGGAGATTTAATTGCAGCAACCTGAACGATCAAAAGCGACAGCAGAAGGCTTAGTATGTTCCTTATGTTAACAAGCATTGTTAATGGACGTCAATTGAGTGTATATAGGGATCTAGAAGAAGATAATTGTACCTTTCCTAAAAGCTTAGTTATGTTGAAAGTTGTCAAAAGGCTGTTTTTAGACAAACGTGTCCGCAAAATTCAAAATTCGAGTAAACAAAATAAAAAGTTGCTTCAAAATCGCAAATCGAAAAACAAAAATTGTTTTCTCCAGTTTGATGATGATAACAAAGTAGTTGCATTACGCTTCAAACTGCCACGTATCTATCCATATATATGTATATATGTATAGATAATCAGCTGAAATGACCGTTGATCAAGAAGCTGGTGAGTCTTTTGCTGACACATACAAGAGATTAAACGAGGCAGAACAGACTGCATCTGTAAGTTTACACCTATGCAAATTGCGATAAGAATTGGATAATAGTTAGTCGATACTAACAGCTTTTGTTACGAACTTTTTCAATTATAATATAGCATCTTGAAAAACTTTTAGATCAAATAGAAAGTCAGATCGATTCATTCACTCATGAAGCTGACGATTTAGCCAGGGATGTTGCTGCTGGTAAAGAAAAAGAAGAAAAGAACATTGTTAAGGAATCCAAAACCTCCAATGAATAACGATAGCGGAGAATATTGACTAGAAAATGGTGGTTTTAGGTCTAGAGACATACATACCTATTGATTTTCCTATACTGCCGAATGAGGCCAACTTGTGTATCCCTTTAATTGGGTAAAGTGCTTATTTACTCTTGGTGAGTAACTATCAGCGTATATTTATTTGTTATTTTTTTTTAATTGTTAATTTGTCAACTGACATATATCTGGGGATAGTAGTTGATATATCTGGGGATAGTAGTTGATATATCTATTCAATAATATGAAAGATACGTATTTAATTTGTCTGTGGTGTTGGTTGAATCTTATCTCATGAAGCAGTTTTGTAGAAAACTCGGAGAACTGCAGACCAGGTGGTGGCCATCATCTTAACTGTTATTTAATTCATACCTTCTTGTAACACCACCATACATTTCCTTTATTGTTCCGCTTTTTGTCCGACCGTTGAACCACTTCCAATTTCGACTGTAACCCATCAAACAACCACCACCAAAACACTCATCGTTGTCTTTCGGACTTAATCCAAGATGAAAGCAAGTGAAGTCAAAATGAGCCGCCCGCTTGTCTGATTTCTGATTGATTCTCAAAGCGGAACGTGTATTCATTTATTGCTCTTCTTCTTCACTTTATCTTCAGACAGATCACAGCAGAACGCCAATTCAACCAGCAGTTAAACATCAATTAGTCTTAAATATGCCTGTTGAATCCACTGACACAGAAGTTACTCTAACTTCTTCTTCAAACCCAAACACAAAAGTCAGTATCTTACTTTACGGTGCCACAATTACTTCATGGGCAATTGACTCCGTTGAACAATTGTGGTTATCAACAGCTGCTAAATTAGACGGTTCCAAACCAGTTAGAGGTGGTATCCCATTAGTCTTCCCAGTGTTTGGTAAATCAAACGCCGAAGGTTTTGCAACATTACCACAACATGGTTTTGCAAGAAATTCAACTTGGGAATTCTTAGGTCAAACCAAAGAGAACCCACCAACTGTTCAATTTGGTTTAGGTCCAGATGAAGCAAACAAAGACGTTTATTCAAAATGGGATAACGGTGACAACGAGTTTACTTTGATTTTCACCATTGAATTAAAAGACGATTCATTGTCCACCTATATCGAAGTTTCAAACACAGATT
Organism: Ogataea degrootiae; assembly: GCA_019232045.1. Taxonomy (NCBI): domain Eukaryota; kingdom Fungi; phylum Ascomycota; class Pichiomycetes; order Pichiales; family Pichiaceae; genus Ogataea; species Ogataea degrootiae. The sequence continues at coordinate 93,839 of JAHDIT010000031.1, forward strand.
CAAAACCTTGGAAGTTCAACTGGTTGTTCCACACTTACCTACAGGTTAATGATATTGATGATACTTTAGTCAACAATCTACCAGGTGAAACTTGTTTCGACCAATTGTTACAAGAAACTTACGAAGAAAAAGCACCTGCCGTTGATTTCAATGGTGAATTGGATCGAGTTTACAAGAACGTTTCCTGTGATAAGTTATTGCAGGTTATCGAACTGGGTAAAGTTATTCATAATGTTGAAAGAAAAAACTTACCCGATGTTGTTGTTTGGAACCCATGGGTTGGTAAATCCAGCGGTATGGCTGATTTCGAACCAAAGGACGGGTTCCATAATATGGTTTGTATCGAACCTGGCCATGTTCATGATTTTGTTACTTTGAAACCTGGTGAAAGTTGGACCGGTTCACAAACTATCTACAAAGGTGATGCTATTAAGTTACAATCTATTTAGGGTGGTGTGATAAAGTATAACTTCATTTATATATCAATACATATTCCAAAATACTATTATTGAATTGAACCTTTCATCTGTTCCAAGTCAGTAATTTTCATCATGTCTAACAACATCACAATTAACATCGTTGGTCGTTGCGTCCGCAGTTCTTTTAGCAGTATTACTTCGTGCAGAGATAAAATCTGGTTCGTCAGTTTCAACAAATGGATTTTTTGGAAGGTTTGGATTTATTATAAATTCACCAGAATCCAGCTCCGGGAATCGAATTTTAACTTTCCCTGTCCCTGCCGACATCCACCATCTTGATTTAGTAGTTTTACCAGATGGAGCAGGCAATCCATGCTTTAATAGAAACGATGATTCGTTGATATTCAACGTTAAAACTAACGAATTGACACCACCAATCGCCAATTTTCTTGATTCGTAGAGTTGTTTTTCGATAGTTGATCTGATATTCTCATCTATCATATCAACTTTCGCTTTGAAAATACCATAGACTGGTCGATGGTCACTAAACTTCAACTCTGGGACAGAGTTATATTCAACTTGATTCAAAATTATCTTCGGAGATCTTGATAAACTTAGTATTCTATCGGTCCATGCTGGAACCCTTTGTTTTTCCGAAGTATCGTAAATGCTTGTTCCTTTGTCAAATTTATAAGTTGGTTTGAATTTTATTTCCATTTCATCAAAGTATGGGAACGATTCACCGCTGGCCATTTGTAAGTTCAATTGGTCACATTCGAATAATGGGGCCAGTTTATGTTTTCTGATGTTCTTGCTAGTAGATTCAACGTTCTGGTCGGTCTCACTTTGACTTTCTTCTACGCTTGCCTCACTTTCTGAGTATTTATCTTCTTTAATTTGATTATCTTTCTGTATTGTTTCGTTTTGTTGATCTTGATTACTTTTTTCTTCTCTTGATTTTTGTAAATATAATCGGTCATCAATTTCATCTTGTAACTCATCAATGTCCAGACTTTGAACTCCATTCAATTTATCTGAAACTGGACTGTTTAATAAATAATCCCTAATCGTCTCTTCCTCCAAGCTATGCCGTAACGTATCAGCGTCATAAATCTTTTCTGGGTCTTGCTCATGCTTGTCTTCATTCCCATTAGCGTGCTTTTGATCCACTGGACTTATAGGATTCGCAGAATTCACAACAAAACTCTTATCATGTAAAAGTGCTCTAACAACTTCATTGCTTAAATTAATTCTGAAGTTGAAATCACCCAACCAAATAACCGAATCGTAATCCCGTAGTGTTTTATTCTGTTTGAATTTTAATCCAGCAGAGATAGTTTTATAATTTTGATGTCTTTCATCAGAGTTATGGAACCCAGCTGCTAAATGAGATGCTATGAAACATACTCTAGATGTTGAGTAATTGAAACCAATGGCAACACCACCTTTGTTAGCTGACATACCTTTAAACCCAGTTTTTTTCACCGAACTTTCAACGTTACTTATATGTTCCAACGACTCTTCTTTAACAAATATCAAATTGAGGATACCGCCTAACTGCTCTCCTCTTAATAAAGTGTAGTTGTCACCTTGGAACTTGTTTAAAGTTTCCTTTAGTTTTTTCTCCCAAAACACTCTTATTGAGGCATCGATATTCATCATCTTGCCAGGAGTTAATTCAACAACCTCTTCCAGTCCAACAAAAACGACATCATAACTTTGATAAAGGTCTGGTTTGGGAAATATCCAAGAACCAACGTCACCTTCATACAGTTCAGCATTCACGTTAAACGTTCCCGACCATATAAGTAGTTCTTTTGTAGATGTAAACTCAGTAGATCTTTTATTCAACTCTTCCACAACGTAATCATGAATAGGGTCAAACAAATGAACCTGTGCCTGTTTTTGCAGTCTGCCCAATAATTTATCAAAAGTGTTCTGTTTACTGGAACCAACTACAGCTTGCGAAGAGACATATTTTTTTGACTGTTCAGCAACTTTACCAACAATACCTCCAGTTTTGTTTTTTGTTTTGGAAGATACGTAGCTTTCAGACATTTTACTCAAAGTAGAGCCATTTTCACTCCACAAGTAATTAAGCTTTGTCCAAAATTCAGGGCCGGGAACAAAGTTCAGAAATTTGAAAAAATATTCTAGTACTTCTTCACTTATTCTGGCTTGGATCAGATTAGCTCTTTCAATGGAGTTTAAAGTATTTACCAAAAATACCCCAGATTGTCTTCCAATGTACGTCTTAGTAGTCATATCGTAACAAAATGCTTCGTAAGTTTTCAAAGGATCGTCTAATTCATGCATCAAACTTGACAGGAAGTGATCATTTGATTTTAGTCTAAACGAACTAGAAACATCGATCTTGGTATAACTGACTTGATCCGCAGTAAATGCAGCACAATTATCAATCGCATTTTTATACCGTTGACTGAGTTCTTGCTGATTTCCCTTTTTAGATAACGCATCAATGATATGAACCATACCGTGTTGTTGAATCAAAGTTTCAAAATGTCTATTGAATGCATGTTTTGATGCGTCTTCTGATCTAGGAAACTCCATCTTGGTCGACAATAGTTGTGACTCCAAGTTCCAAAACAATGGAACGTTACCACTTAATTGGATCAATGTCATACAGTAATCCTTCGTAGTTAATATGATTTCCGTTTCGACAAAGTTGGCAGCGTTACCATCGTCATCAACACAATACGGACCAAACATTGGTCCATTTTTCTTACAATCTTGCTTCGATATTATTGTTAATAAACCTTCGTTTTCATTAACTGTAACAGTACGCGCAAATCCTCTTATAATAGTAATCATAAATTGTCCTGTATCAAACGAAATCCGTTCCTCCGTGGCGAGCCTATTTCTGAAAGATATCAGTTCCCTAATAAGGTTACAATTCCAAGCAAAACGTCCATCATAATCATCCAACGAATTTAATGACAAATACGACTTATTACCCATAAAACCTCTTTCCTGAAAACTCGATACTAAATCAAATTCAGGGGAGTAATAAAAAGTGCCACCAGCAAGCAATCTAGTTATTGAATAGGTAGGATTCTCGGGGAAGTCTTCGTACGTTTTAATTTTTTCTTGCGATAACGCATAGTCATAAGAATCATTAGTCAAACAAACAAACATAGTGGAAGTAATTTGATATATCCTTTCATTGACTCTGATTGAGCCAACTTCTGATCTTCCTGTGATGAACCCAACAAACACCATTCCTTTGATTGGAATGACACCTAGTAGTGCATAAACTGTATCAGGGTTATTATTGGTGCCAACGGGAGTAATGTCGATGTATTTGTTTAAAGGAACAATTGACTCCGGAACATATTCAATGATACAGTTCGGTGAAGAGTCTTTAGCGGCTTGTCCCTTGATATCTCGAAGTAAAAGTGCAAACCCATTAGATACAATGGCTATTGATCTGGGGGTTTTATTTAGATACACTCTCATAGTTTACTGCACTTGACGTCGTATCTGACAGCTTGTAAAGAGGAGACGATAATATTTGACAACTGATGTTGATGAAATTGATTGATGATGCTATATATATATTGGATTGTGGTGGATTTAAAAGTTTGTTCTGGTCTAGTTTGACCTAAAAATAAAACAATCAGTGAAAGACGTCATTTTCAGATTGAAATCTGTTTATCTTTCGGAAAGGAAGGAGCACTGCCCTGTTTGCTTTGTTTCGCTATCAAACTCATTCAAACTTGCTCTAAGATTGTACTCGTATTGATTTCTAAAGGTACAAAAGGCATATAACTTAACATTGGTTCTTGGTAATGCACTTTCTATATTAGAATAAATCAAGAGGTAGAAGAAGGAGAGACGTTTGCTGGTCCCTTATATCTAATTGACTCTATAGACTATCATTTCAAATGGATTCTCGGTTGAGCGTAACGACATCAAAGGACTTTCAAGAGTTATGCCAGGCTTGTAGAAAAGGAGATACTGAACTTGTTGACAAGTACATATCTCAAGGTGTTAATGTGGGTATGATTACAGACATTTTATTTTCAGTTGAAACACAAATACTAACATTTTCAATAGTTAAATCAAGTTGACGAATGGGATTACTCACCTTTGATTCTAGCTTCGGTTTGTGGCCACGAGAAAGTGGTCAGACTGCTCCTTGAGAAGGGAGCTATAGTCAGCAGAGATACATTTGAAGGTTCTCGTGCAATTTACGGTGCTTTGACGGATTCAATAAGAAGGGTTCTTCTATCCTTCGATATCAGCAAAGCTGTTGATCTAACACAACCTTTTGCAGCTCATATTACAAGTTTGTTGCTTAAGCCTAAGTTGATCTCCACAGATTTAGTGGTCAGTATTGATACGGATGATTCTGAAAGCTTGAAATTACACAGTTTCATGCTTGTTGCCATGTCCAAATATTTCAGTCAAATATTGCGTCAAAATTGGCCGTCAGATTCCACTATTGTCGAATCATCTAAATTTGAAAGATTGAGTTGGGAGTTCTTAGTCCGTTATGTTTACCTAGTCCCTACTTTTGATCTACAAGATGTCAACGTGGATGACTTGATCAGTTTGGCTTATCATGTTGGTTTACCTGATTTAGCCACATCAGTTCAAGAAATGTCACAAACAGATTTGCCTACTGAGAAATCAAAGCTGAAAAATAGAATACAGCATTCAATGTGTGAAGTGGCTAGAAGTAAGCTCAAGACATTTGTTCAAGAAAGAATATTGGGAAGAGAGTTAACGATTGATTTAAAAGATAATGATTGTGACGTGAATGTGGATGGTGATGATTATGAACAGTTTTTGAAGCCATCAGATGAACAAAAACTCAACCTTGTCAAGGACTCGTATGCAGATATAATCATTGCAATAGAGTTGGAATCTTCTGTTACATATTTTCCTGTCCATAGAGCAGTTTTAATGAGATCCGATTATTACGAAAGAATGTTCAATTCATCCTTTTCAGACACGTCGATTTTCTCGGAACTGTTCATTGAACATTTAGGAATTATTGATAGAACCCAACTAATAGACTCGCCAGATAATATCCCTATCGTTTCATTACCTACAATGGATGTAATTGGGGATTTGTCATCAGCTTCGCTGGTACAACTCATGGAGATTCTCATTGGGTTTTTATACTTTGACGATGCTACCATTCCACCAGAAGTTGCAATTCCTGTTCTAACTTTAGCGGATTCGTTATTTATTGATAGATTGAAAACAATGGCAGCTGTCTCTTTAACCAGCATCGAGGTTCTGGATTCTTCAATAGGTGTCTCAGTTTACGATATTTTGAGAGCTGGTTGGGAAACTAGGGTTCATAGATTAGAAACTCATGCTGCTTACCTGATCAGTAAATCCGTTTCAAAGTACGTTGACGATCCGGAGTTTAAGGAGATTGTTTTGGAATCTTCTAATAGAATTCAAGCCAGACAAGAGTTTGATTCGATTGAATTCATTGATGATATTAGATTTTACCTCACGAAGAAGTATACTATTGACGTTGAATCTGATGCGATGTATGATCCATCTATGACGTCGAGAGTTGTGGAACCAATTGGGTACGCCGAGCGGGTTAAGCAGTACGAACATGACTTAGATCTGATTGATGGTGTTTTGAAGGAGCTACGCTTGAATGCTTAGATTATGATTACTTTCTGACTGTATAATTTTGAGGTTTTTTGGCCTCTAGAGCCTTCTATTGTTTCATGGTAAGCTATATAAATATTTTTGAATAGAATTATTAAATAAACTAAAAAAAACAAAAATTTGCAAAACAGTATATATTCGAGAAAAGTACCAGACCAGAAAATTGAAAGAACTCAAAACAAAAGTAAATTAGGACACGAAATTTTTTAATGATATGATAGGATTATACATAGGTGTGTGACAAAATGTAAGGATGGAGAGATCACAATTAGTAATGTCGATGCATTTTGTTGGGGACGTGATGGTAGGTTACAAGGAAAGTTGATCAATTGAAACACATTCATTTAGTCTTCTTGGTCTTCTTGGAAGTAGACTTCAGATGGGTAGCTGGTAACCAAGACTCATCGTAAGTACTTGAACCAGTTGACTTGACTTGAGCAGCAGTTGGAGAAGCAGACTTCTTGGATTCCTTCTTAGCTGGAGCTAGGTACTTGTCTAAAAATTGGGCACCGAAAGACTTGTATAAGAAGTAAGCAAAGTAAGCTAGAGAACCGGCTAAGATAACTTCTAAGACTAATAGCTTTGGGTTGAAAATCGAAATTTGAGGATCGTCAACGATAATCAATTGGTTTCTTGAACCTAAAACCATCAACTTGTCGTTAAAAACGATGTAAATGGCTGGAACGATTAAATAGGTATCTGGGATTAAGTCAATGCCAATGTTCTGGATAAATGTCGAAGTTTCGGTAGAGCCGACGGCCAATGGACCAACGTTAGTGGCGGTGACGTTGTATAAGACTTCACCAGTGGAAGGTGAGATCAATTGTCCACCAACACCAACAATGGTACACTCTTCTTCTTCACCATTGGTAAATTCATATTCTAAAGAAGCGCTCTCACCGTTAGTTAATGAGATAACTTCGGTGCTGACGGTCTGACGGTCTTTGACCAAGTATTCGATCCTGAAATCGAATGGCTTTTGTTCAGTTGGAACAAACTCTGGGACAGCTTCTTCAGCAGCAAAGGCAACTGAGATCAAGGAAGCGAAAGCTAAAGCTAATTTGGAAAACTTCATTGTTGAATGAGTATATGGATCAATGGATTGGAGTTTAAAGATGACCTAATGATTGAATTTTTTGGTCCCAAGATGAAGATGATGGGAGAGATAAAGACGAAAAGATTAAACCTCCATGGACCGAATAAAATACGTGGAGGATTTTCAGCCATTTTCGCTTCCACTTCTTCGTCGAGGTAGTTTCCGAGGCGGTGTAGCTTTTTGATGCGGAAGGCGATATAACAACAGAGTGTTAGCGTAATAAGGAGGATTGGTGTTTTGATGATGGTGACGTGAATTAGTGATACTACCTGTAGAATAATCATCGAACGAAACATCACACAATGTCCTTTGAAAATTCAATGAAGAAACTAAACCTAGAAACCATCGATTACGATGTGAGCTCGGTCCCAACAGCAAGCCTCGCAAATCTCACTGAGTTGAAACAACTTATAGAATCAAATCTAGCCACTTTATTCAACCAATTGCAAAACAAATACAATGCCGACTTTTACACTCCATTACTGTCCCCCGATGGTTTCCCAAGATCAGATATCGATGTTGTTCAAATACGACTCATCAGAACACAAATTATCAGACTTAAGAATGATTTGAGAATTGTCTTGGACGCAATTGATGGCAAGCTAATAGACCATTTTGCAAGCATATCTAAGCATCAAACACAAGATAAACCCACAACTACTGTAAATACACCGACTCAAACAACCACAAGCGCTATCATTCCATTTGCAGTTGTTGATCAAGTTGTTACTGGTAGCCCTGCGGATCAAGCTGGTCTACTGGTTGGTGATAGAGTCGCCACGTTTGGTAATATCAATGTTACAAACCATGATAATTTGAAAGGAATAGTCTCTGTTGTTCAAAATAGTGTTGGTAACGAAATTACTCTTGGGGTTATTAGAAATGGGGATAATATTCAGTTGAATTTAACTCCTAATAGTAACTGGGGTGGTGTGGGTTTACTAGGTTGTAAATTAACCCAAATCTAATACGCTTCGACTACATGATGGAGAATCGGTCTTTAACGGTTATGAAGTAAATATATAGCTTTTGAATAAAATGCCATATATATTAATGTACAAAAGAGATTTGAAACGTAAATTCAAAAAGAGATCAAAAAAATAAGCGTTTGGCATTAACCACCATGTAAAGTTGATGTAAAAGTAATAAGATCACCATCTTCCAATTCGTACTCTTCCTCACCTTCTAATTCCCAATCAGTGTCGTTAATCAACACTAAAATACCGGGCCTGATAGTTCCATCTTCAATGAAAACGTCATAGTCCTTCTTGTTGATGATCAAGTTGTCGGCAATATGGTTCATTAAATCCCTTAGCACGATTGGTTCAGTAGCAGATTGTTTAGAGATCTTACACTTAGATTTTCTAACACCTCCAAATATGACATCAAGCCCACCTCTGTGATCAAATAACAAAATATTAAGGTTAGTAAAATCAATCTCGATAAATATTAGAAATTCTGTAGAGCTTTTGAAAACTAAGGACTTCAGCACCCGTAATTTCTAACATACAAAAATTCTGCATTGACTGTAACAGAAGACATAATGGCTTGTTTGTTGTTACCTTTCAGCTTGTCTATTAACCTTGTTAACGTCTCTCAACCTTTTTCAGGAACAACTAAAGTCTTTTTCACCTTTGATTCCATTCCTTTCCAACCTTATAAAAAGAAGATAAATTTGAGAGTGCACAGCCGTCAAAACACCAAAACTCAATTTCTCGATTATGTCAGCTATTTTTTTCGAACAAATGTTCAAATATTACTGCTACAGCTATAATCGTGCTAGTATGTTGTTTACTCTGCATTGGAAACGATAACCCGTTCGATTTTCTATAACCTGCTACCATACTTTAAGGAGGAGGCACTAAAACGAGGGCAGGGCATTTTATCCAGCTTCAGGGTATTATTTGAAATACTTCCCAAATTCTCTCAAACATCAAGGCCTGTACCATCGCAAATCTCTTTTGGTGCGCCACATTGATTGCATAAAAGGGAAATAAGAGTGGCTGGTGGGCTATCGTTGGATATGGCTCTGCGGCTGTCATCCCACCTATTTGGGAAATTTATATCAAATACGGTGGGCAGGTGTCATTACCTGTGATAGTTACAATATTCAGTTTCACTGTATTCAAGTTGGAACGGAGTTAATCTTTATTCATTTACAAAGCTACAGAAGAAGGTATGAGTTATCAACAATTCATAGTTTTAAACTTTTTCATTTAAGGATCTGTGGCTCTGAAATTGTTATCGATAACAAATTCAATTTCTCCGAAAACGTTCTCGTCAAAATTAACAGGCCTTTGTTCACTAATAACTTGCCATAGTTCATCAAATATAGCCCCATCCTCTTCACCACTGTTGGTTGATGGTGGCATTGAATTTGACGCCGCCGCTTGTGTCATATAGTCTGATTGTGACCCGGCTTGCATTCTAACTGATGACTGTTGTCCTGTAAGTAGTTGCTGTTGTTGCTGTTGCTGTTGTTGTTGTTGCGGTTGCTGCTGAGATGGCGCTGTATCTTTATAGTGTAAATTTTGTGCGTTGGTTAGTGGACCATTATAAATGTCGCTAAACAATGAAGATGATGTAGTTGGTGATGGTGAATTTGTTGTGTTTGATTGTGGCCTATCATCTTCTTTTGGAGATTGTGGTATCTCCTGCTTGGTTAAACGCTGAGGGAAATACAAAGCTGGTGCTGGTGTCAAACCTCCAATGTCTCCACGGAGACCAGGATTTTTAACACCCATTGACCCAAGTAACCTACCATCGAAATCGTTGGAAGTATCTAGCACATTGATACCGGCAATTCTGTAATCGCTTGAAGGATTGGAATTCTTCCTTTGAGCTTGATGAGTCTTCATTTTCTTGTTCATTTGGTCAATTGTTTTACTCAATAACTTTTCAAATGGATCTCTAAGATGTGCCCTTGTTGCTGGGATACGTTCACCAACCACAAATAATGAAGTTGAACATGCTTGTAAACTTGTAGAGATTTCAAATGACCAGTCAACACGATCCGTTAATAGACAGTATACTAAAGTCATTGCAGAAACAAATAATGTATGAAGAGCAATGAATGAATGAGAGTACCAATCGAATTGGATCAATTTTTTGGCAATTATACAGATCGTACCACACGATTTGACACATTCACTAATGTACCGTTGGATATCCTGGGCAACTTGTGAACTTCCAGGTCCACTTGGAATTTGTTTGGAAATCAAAGGAACCAACAAAACTCTTGTTGATTTGTGGTACAATAGTTCTAGGAAAATCGCATGCTCCTCTGTTAGTTTAGGTGACTCTGATCTCCAAGCTCGAACTTTCTCAAATAACCATGATATTTCATTCAATAAAGTATAAACTGTCAAATCCTTGTCAACCCTATAAACGGTATGTTGAATCACGGAATCAATACGTCTTATCTTCACCAAACATAACATCATACTTATATCAGTAACTACTTTGATGTTCATTTTCTCAGGGTGTAGATTGATAATTTCATTCAATTCGTTAGGATCAGTGATATCATCATTGATATTATATGGTAACTCGACATCAATATCATAATCGGACAAAGTGTATGGTCTTCCAAAATGCATACAAACAGCTCTTTCTAAAACATAGGCACTCCAGAAAACACGACGTTTCATTACTGATTCGTACAAATTTTCAGCAGGAACAGGAACACACTCTTTTCTATGTAGCCCAAGTTCAATACAGAATCTGATCATCAGTCCAAGTAAATGCCAGATAGGTTGTCCTTGGGAAGATCTAAGCATGTACAATGCAACCAACATTAGGCACGTTATCGAATCACGGTCCATGGTCGAAGTTATTTCTTCTAATGTATCCGTTGCCTCATGATATAATTGAGCCGAAGAGTACAAAGAAGACGTACTTGCATTAAGGTCTTTTGCCGACCCGCTTAGTTGCTCAATTTTCAATCCTATAGAGTAAACCATTAGTAAGATGAATCGATTCACCCTCGATCTTCTGTCTTTTGAAGCTGATGATAGAACTTGAACCCTGTCCATGTGCAATTGATTAATAAAAGATTTATGAATTATAGGAAAACGAGGGAACAACATGGAAATAAATGAAGATACCAACTTGGAACCAAATTCTTCGTTAGTGTGGATATAACTGTAATCAACGGTTGCGGTCTCAAGTGGAGCTGTAGGTTTTTCTCCGTTGCCATCCTCGGAGGATAAAGATTGGTATGATTTTTCAAAATTTGACGAGGAATTCGCCATTGACTTATTTGCTTCAGGATTTACAGCCTTTTCTAGTATGAAAGCCATGTTGACTCCAGACATTGAACCATAAAAAGTTTTCTCAGAGTGCCCAAATGATATATAAGAAGCGCCCTTAATAAAGTCATCGTTTGATTGTGAAATTGGGGGTCGCTTCGGTCTTGCATCTGAGACGCTATTCTGAGACGTAATTGAACGTATTTGTTGCTGTTGCCGCTCTACCACGTCTTCTAAATACCTGACTTGTTGTTCTAGCATTGTGACATGCTTTGTTGTATCCTCTTTGGAACAAACTATCGAACATTCAACGTTGGCCTTTTTACAGTGAGAGCAGCTTTTCAAATCGGGTATTCCGTCACACTTTCTCTTTGACTTCTTACATCTTTCACAGGCAAACTTTGATCTCTTGAAAACATGTCTTTTGGAACCGGAGTCGATTGAAAGGGACTCGTTGGTTTGTTGATGGTTAGAGAAATCATCAGCTAGGCGACGCTTTTGAGTATTTGATGATTGGTCTGAAGACATGGAGTAACGATAGTCCCAGTTGCTACTGAATAAGACAATACACTATGAAATAATTTAATCTGAAAAGAGTAATGAAGGACAAGGTATATATTGTACAATGTATCGACAGATGAAAGGATACAAAAACATGGATGGCTTAATCGTTAGGATCATTAATCACTCACCGGTCTTCTATCTTAGGAATCACCGAGAGTTGCACCTCTTTCCAATACTGCACAGCCTGAGAGAGATCACATCACGTCATGTTTATCACATGATTATTTCCTATGTGCACCCTTACACCTAAGTCCCCTCTCCTGTATTACGTCATCATCTCTACCAGCGAATGAAAACAACGTGAGGAAAAACAGAAAGCCTCACAATGGAAATACGGCTGTGCTGTTCTGCTAAAGAAACAGGAGGTATCGGTCAGAAGTTGGTATTTCATCCAAGCAAGATGTGATTTGTCCTGGTGAAGGATGATACTACTACTTCCTATTACTCCATTCATTCAACCCAGTCGTCTAGATTATTTCACAGCATCCTTGATAATTTATCCTGATACCCTATCCACTACTGCATGTCAAAAACCGGGAACCGTTTCCTTTGACCACATACTTAAGATCTCCTATGGGTTCAAAATTTACTTTTTTTTGATTTTAAGGTGATCTCATTCATATATATAGTCAGTCATCCTTCTATCTGACTACACATAATCTTTATCTTAAACTTCCCATTAAAATTCAGGTTTCCATCATTTCTTTCTATCTTTCCATTTCTCCTTATCCCATTTGAATATTACCATAAGGTTTTCAATTGCACAACAGATATATATAAACTATACAAATTTCTCACTACTTAAAAGAAAACATTACTTTGATATCCTAATTTATACAGAAATCTCTTGATAATGAGTTCCCCGTCTTTAGCACCGCGTTCAAACCAGTCGATAACTCCGTCCACTGCTGCGTCTAATGGCAATCCAAAAATCACAAGAATTATAACCTCAAGGGAATGGGTCTTGCCCCCAAGACCAAAACCAGGTAGAAAACCAAGTGTTGATACACCTGCTACGAAACGCAAAGCGCAAAACAGAGCTGCTCAAAGAGCTTTCAGAGAAAGAAGAGCAAACAGAGTTAGTGAGTTAGAAACTCAAATATTAGAACTGGAAAGAGAAAAGAGTATAAAAGAGGGTATCCTGACAAATACAATTAAAGGTCTTCAAATACAGAATGACTCTTTGAAAAAGTCTATGGATGAAATGAAGGCCACCTTAGAAATGGTGCAAAAACAACTACCTCAATTCAAACAGCAGCAGAACATTAAAAGAAGGGTTAGCACATCTGGTGTTTCTCCAACAACGATACCTGAGTCAGTGGTATCCACTCCTCAAGGGCAACAGCAACCATATACTCCAGTGGCGGCTTCCTCTACTATTAAGCCTACTCAACAACAGCACAAGAGAGGTTCATCTTCTGCTTCATCCACCCCACCCGTTGGTAATTCTTCGCAATCCAGTATTTCACAACATGATTCTGACTTGAATAAGGCTGCTTCTATGATGATCAATTTCAAAAATAGCTCAAGACGGAACAGTGTATCATCCATTTCAAATGCTAATTCTCCATTGACACTGGGCGTTACCCCATCAAGCATGACTTTTAGAAAGGATAGAAATTCTAGCAGTATAAGTTTGCAACAAATTTCCCCGGCTCCTTCTTCGGATTCCCCTCCACTACAGCAACAACAGCAACAGCAACCAGCGTCTTCTAATTTTGTCACTATTCATGAGGGCGATCATGATAATGAAGAAGACAAAGATTGTGGCATTTGTTTCAAGGATGACTGTATTTGTGAGTCCATTGGTTTGAAATCTAAAACGATCCCTGTTTCAGTTGCATTTGACGATTTTAAACCTGTTGCTGCAGTGCCATTGAAAAGAACTAGAGAATCGTCAGCTGAACAGGAAGTTGATTTCACTAACACTTTCAAACGCACCAAGTTCAAAAAGTTGCCAACGTTCAAATCACTAAGTAACAGCAGAGTGAATACCACCAATAGCAGCATAGCTAATCCACAAGGTCAACAAAATGACATGCTATTCAAATCGCCAATGTCTTTCTCGATGAACGATGAAGCTTCAGATTTTTCCTCACAAGTCCCACAAGACACCAATAAGAAGGAAGAATTTACGGATATTCCACCAGAAGACCAGTGTGGATTCTGTTCAGATGATACCCCATGCGTTTGTAGAGAAATTGCTAAACAAAAAGAGCTGGTCCAGATTAAGGACAACTTGATCACCAATGAATTAAACAATAAACAACCTCAACAACTGCTGTCACAAATTAGACCATCGTTATCCAATACCGGCTCCATCAATGACTCTAGGAAGTTCTCTGAGTTGATAAATTTGGATGGCGATAACAAAGTTGAAGATGAACAAAAGAGACCAAAAGATACTGGTTGTTCAGGCAACCCAGGTACTTGTTTACAGTGTCAAAAGGATCCAATGTCCACTTTATTCTGTACCACAATTGCACAACAATCAACAACTATAAGAAAAGCCCACACAACGGCAAACACGCCAACTTCTTCAGGATCATCATCAGCAAACAGTTTGTTCTCCTCAAGCTCCGTAACGTTACCAAACTCCCCATTCGCCAAACTACAAAATTCAATATTACCAACACCGCCATCGTCAATTCCACAATTAGAGGCTTTAAAGAGATCCAATTCTGCTAATTCATTACCTGCTTTAAGTGATTTAGAAATAAATAACCCAGGAAAGCATTTCATTCCATGTGCAGATGCTTATAAGACATTGTCTAGACATGCCAATTTCCAAAGTGCTGGTTTCAATAACATTATCAACAACCTAAATACGAAAGGTATGTATGTTGAAGTTGAGAGTGTTGTTAATTGTTTGAGGGAACTGGATAGAAAGTTTGGTAGTAACTAATTGTAAGGTTTTAGTTACCGTTATGCCATATTGTTTTTTTGTATTTTGTATTTTGTATTTTCCCTTTTTCAACTAAGACAAGGGACGTATTATCTTATCTATATATATATCTTTTCCTTTTTGTTTTGAATCTTGCGTTCTTCTTCTTTCTTTCATATTTTGTCTTATTAATCATTTTCGTTTCCTTTTCGGTACATATATATTTATCTTAGTCATTTTTGTTTCTCTAATTTATTCCTCGATTCTATCGTATGTTGTTGCAACTAATGCTTTTTGTACCCAATAAATTAATCCATTGTGATGAAGGAAAAATACCGATCTTATTGCCGAGGACCTTTTGGATACCCGTGGCACTGTGGCGCGACACCTGTGGCTATGAGTGGTGGCTGTGCATGACGAGCCGCTATTGCCCGCTTTGCAGCGCATCAGCCTCTCTCTGAATTTTGCACAAAATGCCATTCTCTTTTCACCCGTATAATGGTGTATTTTCACACTTTTTCTAATTAACTTAGTGGTGAACTTCATATAATTCTCTTTCACATCAGCTAAACTGGCTACTACTACTTCTCTCTGGTTTTCTTTATGCATATTCAACGATCTGTGTATATGCTGGTGATGTATGCGGTAAATTTGGACTTTATTGAACCTTTCTTAGCATTTATACGAGCCAACGATTTTTTTGGGTTTTTTTGTCATTGTTTCTAGACGCCTTATTTTTGAATTTACCCTCGACTTTATTTGCTCTTATTAGGGAGTGGAATACAGGACCAAAACTGGCTGTTAAATATAATAGCCGCTATGCCTTTAATTCCAAGTAAATAGCATGTTGTTGATAATTTATTAAATTGGCCATGGCCACCAAATAACAAACAACAATATTGTGAATGTTATGCCGTTTGATTTTGCATTGTTGGGTTTCGCTGAATATCGGCTAATCCAAAGTCATAGAACTGCTTCCGTGGTGGTACTCCTGCAATAACACGCAGGGTAGAGGGCAAGAGAAGACATGTTGACCTATTCATATCCGAAATGTAACATGCTGCATACAGGACTAGATCCAAAGCAGTACCCGTAGTCCACGGTAAAATAGTTTCGATTTCAAGTTGTAGGTAGACTGCAAGAAAACAAAGGTTTTAGGAAGTATGTCGCTAACGGTATATTAGCCGCAAAACAATTTATTCCTCTGCATCGTCCCTCGATTGCAAGAGCTCGGGACATATACTAATTCGTGATCAACTTCTAATTGAACCACAACTACGTTAACTCAAGTTTGAGAGCAAAAATATACTACAAACGTTCGAAAGGTTGCATTTCATCAATCAACTAATTTGAATCGCTTATTTCTGTTCCAAAATTCTGACAACTATCGAAGCAACAAAAGCACCAGCACAATAACAACGGACAACAAACAGCAACAGCGTAGCAGACACCAAACACGACAACACCAATGCACAAAATGTCTGCTTCATTTATTTCACAATCAAAATCGGTCAATACCAAAGGCATTCTGGTTTCATCTTGAAAACTTTACTCCACAACAACAACAACGTTACTGGCAATAATTAAAATTGGTGGCAAGTTGTCCTATTCAAATTCATCCACATATAATCAATATAATGAACTACAATCACCCATTGTCATTTTGCTATTGAGTTATTAAATAGCAGACCTCAGAAGCCATTCCCTTTATTGCTAAGGATGTCCACAAGTAACAACAACAGCTAGCTTCCAGTTTGCAACGCTTTCACAGGTCCCATTCAAGTAATATGAAGATCACCGATTGTGTATCAGATGCCATAAAAACCTATTTACGGTTGTCTCAATATCTGTTTGGCTCCTTGTTTGTTTCTTGTCTTGGTTATAATCAAGTTTACAATCCACCAGCCACTATCGCAACAGCAATATATCCGTCCATCAGTACAACAGAAAATCTTGGAAGTGTAACTTTGAGTTATTGTATTTATACATAAATGCACTGGTAGGATGGAATATGAGGTAGTCTCTGATGATCTGGGTTCAAAGTAAGAATGCAGTTATTCTACCTAAATTGGCGCTGAGTATTACAGTTGCTGTGCTTGTGAAAGGTGGAGTTTAATATTAGTAGGGTTATGCTTCATGGGCTAGGAGATGGTTAGCTCTGAAGAAGATCGTAGTAAATAACTCTGGGTCAAAAAAGAAAGGAATCTCTTTTGGTGAATGTAGCTTAATCTAACAAAGGAGTATATATAACTAAATGCAAACTACTTTTGGATATTTTTGAAATATGAAGGATGATAGTTATTTTTATACACTGAAAGGGAAGGACAGGAAGCTAAAATAGAAACAACTATATATGAATATACAAGAATATTGGGAATGAAAAGAAAATGATGATGATACCAATTCAAAAGAAAATATTAGAAAAACATCAAAACACTTCACCTGATAAAATATAATCCAAACAAAAAGAGTATTTTGAAAAATAGAAAATATAAAGTTAAGTTATTAAGAATTGAAAATAGTTACAAACTGGGTCAATGAAAGCTCTGCATTTTTATTCCCCTTATTTCAGTCACCAGCAAATTAAAAGAAAAGAGCAAAAAACTCATAAAAAGCATGTAGAACCTAAAATATTCCTTAAGCCCAAAGTAACAGTGTTCAGTTAAGACAAACCACAAACTTAGGAAAAAACCAGTAATCTTATTTGCAATTATTTTCCTTTTATAGGTTTTTTGGTTTGTTTAAACAGCTGAACCGCCAGAAGCTCCTGTCATGTCAGCCGCACAAGTCGTGGTGCTATTGCTTGAACTACTACCGGAAGTATTATCAGTAACTGGAATACCAGTAGTCATGTTTACTGAACTACCGTACTGTGAAGCTGAATTCGTAATCAAATTCGAATTTAAATCAGAGACCTGTGGATAGAATAGCATATTGGTAACAGATGGATTAGGACCCATCAGTGGTTGTGAGTGTGAGTATTGAGGGTGAAGTTGCTGCTGCTGTTGTTGTTGAGTTGGATGATGGGCTAGGTTGTGATGAGTCGATGCCTGTTGGTGTTGAGTGTTTTGAATTGATGGGGAGTTCAGTGTTGATGATGAACTTGTTGGATAATGTGGTGGCATTGATCCATAGGATGATAAATACATTTGATTTTGTTGGCCATGGGGTGGCATCTGCTGAGGATTGTAGTACTGTTGTTGAAACAGTGGTGCATGTTGAGTCTGTGGGTGACCATGAGCTAGTTGTTGTTGTTGTTGCGGTATTTGGTTTGTTGGATAAGTATAGTTCATGTTAGACAGATGCGAAGAGTTATTAGATGAAATGGATGGTATTGAACTAATCGATGTCTTAGACGTACGTGTAGAAATACCAGATATTGATGACTGGTCAATATCAACAGATGGTTTGGCTGTATTTGTCGCACTGGAGGTGTTTGTTGATTGCAGTTGGAAATTCTTGTGTAATGGAGAGTGTACAGTTGAAGAATGGGTTGATGTGGCGGACTCCTGTCTTGGATGGTTTATTGATCCTTGATGTTGATGTTGATGTTGATGTTGATGTTGCTGATGTTGAATCGAGTTCTGCGGTATTGAGCTACTGGTAGCACCAGAGCCAGTAGTTGAATGGCGGCGAGTAAGATGATTGAAAGAGCTATAGGAAGCTGATTGTGATAAATTTGGGTAGTTTTGGTATATTTGAGGAGCAGTAAATTGTTGTTGCTGTAGTTGTTGTTGTGGTGCCGGTGGAGGAAATTGTTGATGGTTCGGAGAGGCTGTACCTGAAAATTGAAAGTTGTTAAAGTTCAGCTGTGGAATTGGAGCAGCTGGAATTAGGTCCATTCCGGAGTGATAAATGTGTTGCTGTTGTTGTTGCTGTGATAGATTGTAGTAGGTTTCTTTTTTTTGATCTGGTGGCTGTGTTGCGATCTGTGGAGGGAATATCATCCCGGTTGGAGAATCTCTATAAGCATATAACTTTTGTTGTCTATTTTTCAAAGTTCTTTGAAATTCCAAGTCTGTTTCTTCATCCAAACCATCAGACTCCATGAACCCTTGGAAATGATCGTAATCATCGGAACTTCTTCTTGATGCGGATAATGTCGAACCAATTGATGACTTTCTTAGGGCATTTAATAATTCGAACGAAATTTTTGTATCTTTCAAGAACGTGATTTTGGAGGGTTCAGGTAACAAGTTATTGATAACATCAGACTGTGAATAATATGAAATGAGGTGTATCGTTGTTTTGGTACTAGCCGTGCCTGCATTATTGGAGGTTAAAGTTAATGAAAGTGACTTCTTGATCAGTCCACTTTCTTTGTAAACATAAGAACCTACTAAGGAGCCCAAAGTTGCACGTTCTGTAGATAATGCATCAGTTTCTGATTTGTTGGAATTTGATAATCTATCCTCGTTGTAACTCACTTTTCTTCTTTTTGGGTTTGAATTGCTTGGGATAAAATCGCTTGGATTTAAAGCAGTTAGATTTGGTGAGGAAGAGTACGTCTTCTGCTGCAAATATTGTTGTTGCTGTTGTTGTTGCTGTTGCTGTTGTTGCTGCTGTTGTTGTTGTTGTTGTTGTTGTTGTTGTATTTCAATGGGTTGATCGATTCCTAAAAGGTCTTGTTTTGTCAGGAGTGCGTCTTTATCTAGCTCTCTGTAAATTAGAAATCTCCCCATTATTCGGGAAGGACTCCAGCTAATCCCATCAGTCCATCTTTTAATACCTGAGCTTTCTTCAATAAACACAAAGGTGTTACCAGAGTTGATTAGTGAAATTCTTTCTTTATCTTTAGGTCTTCGTTTCACTAAGGGAAGCTTATCTTCAAGTGCATTCTGAATAATAATAAGAGCATCTTTAGAAGTTGCAACGAATCCTTTAAAAGTAGGGGTAATTTTCTCAGCGTTCCTGTTCATTATTAGATATCAACTGTTATCTGTAAAGCTTCTATTATTTTCACCTATGAAAAATAAGACCTAATTGCGGTAGCCAAAGTATGTAAAGAAGAATTGAAAATTGAATAGCTTTTAGATAATGATCAGATGGAATTTCTCAGACTTACTAGGAATGTCTCAATCCAATCCAAAGTATTTGTGATAAAATTTTTGGTTAATATAAGCTTCAAGTAGAGTTGAAAAGTTGGTATATAGATAGGCGCCTATATTAATAGTTGTAGTTGATGGTGAAGTGGTGAGAGAAGTTGAAAGGTGAAAGTTTTGTATGTTCTTCTTCTTGAAGAGCAAAACAGCAATTAAAGAATTGAACTGTTGTAAATAGTTTATTGAGTTGATATTATGCAGAAGGAAGTATTCGATAGTACAAGAGAGTTAGTTGTAATGTTGTTTTTGGATCAAGTCAAAGATATGCAAACAAAACAAATGTAGGATGAATGGTATGTGCTGCTGCTCTATGTTCTATATGAGTGTGTCAAAGTGGAATAGATCTAGGGATAATAAAATAATGGATCGGAGACAATAAAAATAATAACCACAGGCAGTCCAGCTTTTTGTCCTGTGCGAGCAGCCAGAGTATTTTTCAGGATCTGTGCAGCTGCGCGAGGAGACGGCCGTGCGGGAAGGGCGGACAGAAAGAGAGTGGAGGAGTTGGTGGTGCGAGGCAAATCAAATAGAAGTGGTGGTTGAATGGAGTAGTCCGGAGTAGACAGTCAGAGAGTTCACAGTGCCGGGGAAAGAGCTGATAAGATGCAAGGATAGAACACGACAGTTAGATTCCTCTTGTATTTATGTGGGCCAAAGATTCAATGATATACCTTATTGAATTGAGCAATTGGGAATTCTGATCTTACCGTCTTTGGGTTGCAGATGTAATAAGGCGGAGGTTGTGGCGACAATAATAACACGAAACTGGGGTTTTTAATGTGATGACTTCGTCTTAAGTGCTTCTCAAAGATGGGATCAAACTCGTGGAGATAGTTGGAGGTTGAAGTGCACGTTTGAGATTTGAATTCAATAGTATAAAAAGACGTCAGACTACAGAATGGAATAGAATGGTTGAAAAGGATTGCCGCCAGAATTGTGTGGTCGGGTCGGTACAAGTCTACCATTGTACAGGTTGCTGTTATTTGATTGTTTACCAACCCAGCTGGGGAAGAGAACACTATATATAGGTGAAATATGAAATATTTTCACTAGACTTCAAAAACCAGCTGGCCACAACATACTCCTACATGCTGTTCCAGCAAGACAAAGACCCAATCCAATGCGCATGCTGCGGCAATGGTAAAATCAAACCTTCGCAGTGGCCCACGCAACTACCCAAAACGTACGATCGCCTCATGGATTTAATCCATGTATGATCAGTCAGTAGTACACCAGAATAGATCGTATTTTTGTAGCTAGAAAAACCAAAACGTTGACAGCTTGACCTCCTTAAGAACATACGTTCTGTTTAAACCAATTTATAGAAATTTGAAGCTGTTGAGAACCTAACTACACGTTCAGGTAGAGAGTTTATAACTTGACTTTGGCCTTAATATTCCTACTTGCATAATAGTTGGATGGGATGCAGTAGCGTTAGTTGCAGCACCATGCAGCTATGTGCAGTCATAGACAATTAGGCTTTACATTATGAGCTATTTCCCTGTATACTAACCAAACAGTACATATAAGAGCATGTAAGACTCAATCCTGAGCCCGTAAACCCTAATTTTATGGGTGTCCTATTGTTTTCGTCTTTTTGGCCAAGACTCACTCTAAACTTTATAAACTATATTGGGAAGCCACTTAGAGGAAGGTGTTGAAAACATTCTGGCCGAGGATTTTACCGCAATGGTTGTATAAATATAGCCAGGACCTACTGTTACTGGGGCTTGAACCCTTTTTTGCCTTTTCTTGAAAAAAGCGCCAGTTAATTGAAGGAAAAAAACTCTCAAGTTAAAGATTCGAACAGGGTATAATTTAACACTTTTAAAATTATGACAGAAATCTTGCTAAACGACCAATCTACTACGTGCTGATCTATATCCGTAACATCAACGACTTTGACACCAGTGTCATCCTATATAACTAGAAAACGACATGTACTATAAACCAAAATCATTCAACGTATAAGCGAACCTAGCCCCCGATCTCGCATAAAGTGCCTCCCATTTCTTCCGCTTTAAACTCGTATGATCTTCAAACGGTTCAGTTCTACTCAATTATTTAAGTTTCTTCATCAAGAAATACACAGATGAAAATTGGTTGTATCTGTTAAATAGTGCTGCTTGTTCAGTGCTTTGCAAAAGGGCCATAGCAATTTAACTGCACCTGAAAAGTCTTCATGATAAGTTCAGGGTCCTGCGAACATCACGTCAAGCTCAAACTCAAATTTTAACAGACATCATGGGTCAAAAATAAGAAAACGAAGTTTCACAAAACCAAACAAAACTTTAACCCAAAAGCCAAACTTGCTGAGATGAATTCAAGCAGGCTTCAATAATGATAAATTTGTAGTTTGCATACCTCATCAATAAATACCTTAATATTAAAAGCCCTACCCTATCTTCAACCACAATTATTAAACATCACCAAGATCTGTCAACCGTCTTTTTTTGTTTTCATCAAGATTTGATTTGATATGTTTATTTACAGAAAAAAACAAAAGAAAACTGGAAACCCCAAGATGCGAATCAGAGCCCGGCTAGATGTATGCATACTAAGTCCTAAGGATAAGAAGCACTCCCTTTTGCGTACCGAGGTACCGTTAATCTCGTTTGTTAATTTTGGTCTTGTTGTTTTTGGTGAATATATGTGGACAGCTATCCATTTAAAGAGTTAACAACCTGATAGAAAAACAAAGTCCCAGGGTTGTGGCTGGACAGTCGATAGACATCTTTTTGATGGTTTTTAAGTTATTCTCAATTTTTGCTTGTTTTCACAACTTTTAATATCAGTGGTTTTTAATTTCCACTTTATTCTAAGCTATGAAAATAAAATCGTATCCTTAGTGTAAAAGTTTTTTTTCGACTATTTGTTCAAGTAGTCTTAGAAACTTTGAGACCAAGTAGCTTTCGAATAAAGCCACTGTTTTTAAGCATTCTATATTTGGCAACATTTTGTTTAGCTTCAAATTGAAGAAAAAATTGCGCTTTACGTTTCGACAGGTTATTGATTATTATTACATATGTGAAAACTAAAATGTATGTACTGTATCTGAATCTGTATATGTGCGGCATAGTGCTATTGACCACATGGACAGATTGACTTGTTACAGCAGGGAAGCATGACATGTGACTTTAAGCTTGCTCATAGGGGCAGGAAATGGTTGTAAAAGTCATGTAGGTATATGCACATTCGTGCTGCAGAAGCTAGTGGCGCAACCTCATGCATGCACCTTTGTTGCTGCTTCTTGATGAAAATCTCCTGGTGTTTCAATCAGCGATGTGGTTTGTGTCTGGTACAGAGAAACAAAATAATTGAACGCTCTCCAGACATTGAACAATCACAGTTAAAAGATGTTAAAAAAGTAACCTCCTTGTACAAAAGGATCTCTTCCCAAAACTATAGGTACATATATATATATATAGATAGAGCGAGTCCTTATTAACGAGTTTGCTGATATATAAACAGATAAAGTTTTGCCCCCTGTTTTATTTCCCCTTCAGTTTCATAGTTTGTGCTGCCAGTATCAGGTACTGCCGTACCCACTTTTGAGTTTCATCTTCTGTCTAAATGAATGCTTGCGTGTGAAAGATAGGCAGTCAATGGCATTGAATTCTTATCACTGCGGTTTTCATGTTAATTTGAAAGGTGAGGTAAGTATGACTGTATATAATCAGATAAGGGGGGGGCTTAAAGCCTTACCAACTACAGGACTTTAACAGAGATGGTCTAGAAGGCTGTAGTTCTACTGTTCCCCTCTCCCCATCCCATAAGGGGGTGTGTGAAAATAGATTACATGTTGCATGACTGTTTTTTTCGGATCCGGTATCTGTGTAACCAACTCCGACTCCTGATTCAGAGTTGCAACAAGTCAGGCATCTATATATTACTATATGGTAGCTTCCATAATCTCCTACGTTACTCCCTGTCCACATATACTTATTATCAGACTGCAGCAAAAGTGACCGGTCGCTATCATAAGACGTACTCTGTTTGAACGGTATATTTATTTATTAAATTGTTCTATATAGAACAATATAAACTCACTGTTCACGCCTTTGTTTATTGTGAATCAATGATACTTTTCTTGATAAAAAACCGTATTTAAATAGCTATGAGGACAGATTGCCAATCCTTGATTCATAATCTAGTGCATTTGACAACAGTGGTATTTCGGTATAATGCAAATCTTATTTGACCCCTATACATGGTTGAATCATTCTGCGTTTATGGCACTATTACTTCGAGCGTTGGATTATTCGCTGATTGCCTATGTGTTGCCTCTTTTTGATATGAAACAAACAGCACTGCCAGGTTACTTAATAGAAGCAGCTGTCTGTGTCTATACAAATACATTGATACTTCCTTTATGGGGATAAATTTAGATGGTTCTCTTATGTACAATATTACTTGTAGGAATTGCTGATAGAGGATATTTTTCCTGACTTTTGTTTTGTTCATTTGTTTGTTTTTTTGCATTTTCATTTATTTTTGCTTGTTTTTTGATAGTTGTTGTATTCTGCTCTATATGGTTTGTGACTTTATAGAACTTCCAGGTGGGGAAGTTAACCGCTGCTGATCATCTGTCATGGATGATGTGCTGCATTGGACGCCAAAAGTGCCCAGTAACCAAAATAGAGTAAATGTGACAGTATTGGGCGAGACACCAAAAGTGTGTGGTTTTGTACTGTACATAGTATTGATTAAAATCTTTTTCGATGAAACAACATACAAGTAGAGGACAGTATCGGTGTAACCACCACAATATAATGAATAGTATGTTTTAAGTCAGATTTAGAATCACTTTAGAATAGATTAAATCATAATTTATTTAGTCTTTTTATGTTACAAGTGCCTCATAGTCGAGATAATTTACTTAGCGAATGACAAGTTAGTTTCTCCAGGTAATTAGCTTTTCCCACAATACATAATTCGGCAGTATTCTTATATAGATTGTATAAAGGAAGTGTTGGCATCTGTTTAGATACCTAAGGTTTAAAGTATATTTCCTTAAAAGCTTGAATCATAGGTATGAAAAGATCGATTAAATAAAGAGGGCAAAAAGCTAATGACTAAGGTACCTGAAATAAAAGAAGCAGAGAAAAAATAATCAAAAACCTTTCTGGTTCGGTCAGAAGGATATCAAGAAAAGTTTTTCGACAATGAATCTACATATCATCGTTGCTCGGTACTTAAGGTTCAAAAGTTACCGAAAAGGGTCTGTTGAGATTCAAATCTCCTGGTGTGAATTTGGTACTCCGTGTCGTGTTATCATCCTTGTAGAATATCAGTACGGAGAAAATAGATAAGATAAGCCCTATCGTCAGAAATCGTAACCTCTCAAGAATTCATCAAGATTTCTGCAAACTAATAATTTGTAAGTGGGGACAGATGTGTGCCCATGATTATTACAAAAAGGCATACTAACGAGATTTTCAGAATACAAAAGAATCAGATTTCTCTATCTTTCTTAGTACGGCAAATTCAAATATTTCTATCGAAAATGTTCCAATGGGATGCTTTGCCTGTCTGCATGCGATCATGTAAGAGTAAGTTGTTCTTAGCAGGAGTAATTGAGCCTTTGAGAGTAAACAGCACTATATCATAAAGGCTTTGCTAAAATGATAACATAGGATTGGATAGGAACATTTGCTGGCTAAATTGAGCACCTATTAGTAATGTAAACATTGGGGGTTGGGGATATTCTCGTATTGAGCTCTGGTTAGGACGTGAAAGGAGGGCGATGAGGTTCCAGGGCGTGGTGTGTGAGGAAATTGGTCCCAAATATTAGGCGCTGTGTATTATTATTACAAGCTCTTTAAACTTAAAGTTTGTTACTTATTCAAATTACCTATGATTAACCTTAAATGTGAATCTCCGATAGCCGCTGTTGTTGACAATAATGATGTTTTATCATTCAGCACTTCTCTCTAACTCTATCTACTTACCTTCATAGGTTTTGCTTTTATCGTGAAAATTGACATAATGTCTATAAGATTGATAACAATATAGATAAAGAAATCAAAAAAATAAGGAGACCATCGAGCATAATCCTAGTATTGTTACCGAAATGTCAATGCTAAAAGCCCCCCCCCCCCCCCCCCCCCCCCCCCCCCCCCCCTCTTCCATAGACCCATCAAAAATGTAGAGAAATAAAAAAAACCAAAAAGAAACAAAAAACAAACAAAGAAAAAAAAGGGAACCACCGAGCATAAACCCAGTATTTTTACCCAAATGTCAATGATAAAAGCCCCCCCCCCCCCCCCCCATTTCTCTCTGTGTAAGCAACTTACACAATTTTTGAACTAAAAAATAAGGATAAAGCTCCAAAAATAACAGCATTAACACTAGCTACATACCATAAATATGAGATCATCTTTGACTTTCTGCAAAGCTGTAAGAGCTGTACGAGCTGCAACTCTTTCATGTTCCTCGGAAATAGTGCAGCAGCTGAATAAGACCGGATCTATTCTGGACCCACGCCAACGATGGAGATTAGATCAACATTAAACAATCTGAGTGGCCAGGCGAAATATATAAGCCAGACAACAGCATGTACAACGTCTTATCCTTATACACAAGCAGCCATATGCACAGCATATAAGCCCATTTTTTTGCCCCTTCGCCGTACGCTTGATACTCTGTGAATCAGTTATAGGCATTAGCAACTGTTGTTGCTTGCTGCTTGATTCTAATTCAGCCCCATTTAAAATTATTTTTTTCTGAAAATTCTAGGTCTAATCACCCTATTTGTCGTATCGTAAAAAATCACTTTCTGTTTTTCCGTGAGTCCAATGTCCCATCTGCCATAAATCTGCTGTGCTTGGCTTGTTGGCCATGTGTTAAAATTATTTGATTATGTCCACATAATTAACTACAATGAGGAAACAATAAAAACTGCTTCAAGTTGATCTTCAAGGCACTATATTTTTAAGACTAAAGGAAATAATGTTAAGTTACAAGGGGGAGTCTCGTAGAAAATCTGGTGCACCAATTAAGACTCTAGAAAGTGGCCTTAGGGTTTGCACCTTTCCAGTCAAAAGTCTCAAGTATGTAACTTCATAGTTCCAATCGAAAGCTGACTGTGAAATTATGTATAGTCAGTGGATCGCCTTAAAAGATTTCCGGTTTCAACAGTCATTTCGTAGAATATGAGCGTTAGAGCGGTAACTACGGTGGCTGAACTTGAATTTTTAGTCACCGCCTTCGAATAATAGTCAAATCTTATAATTGGCGTAGGGCCTGAGAATTTCCAGATTTGACTATTATTCGAAGGCGGTGACTAAAAATTCAAGTTCAGCCACCGTAGTTACCGCTCTAATGCTAACATTCTACGAAATGACTGTTGAAACCGGAAATCTTTTAAGGCGATCCACTGACTATATACACAAAGATTCACTAACTCCACATCATTATCGGCTGCATTCCAAAAATATGCCAAAAAAACAGTCAACTCAATAAAAACAAGTCAGGTACTATATATAAAATGCGACGGAACAACTACTTGTATATTGTATAAGTTTTTGCGGTGTGTCTGCTCTTTTACCGAAGTTATGCCGATATGTAGGAGCAGCTCTTATTCTGATCCCAATTCAAATAAACGGAATTCAATCCAAAGCTTGGTGGGGATTAAACAAATAAATGGTAGAAAATAGCAGCTTTGGATACTGAATAACTTATTGGTTCTTTATGCCAATCTAAGAAAATGGTAGTGATCCTCTTCTAATGGAAATCCACCAAGTTGAATGGCAACTTTCTTTGCTGCGGATATTCTGGAATGATGGTCTTATAAAGAACTTTGATTCTTCGAAGCATCGGCATACCTTATTATTGTCATGTACTTCACGTCAACCTTAGGTTCCTGACCATCGTTCATCGTCACCATTGTTTTATTGAGAACAAACAGAGTATTCAAGTTTCTACTTCATTCAAGAATGATTCTCCTTTCCAATTGTGGCTTTGTCGATCTATGAGGAGTTAGGGGATTTTCAAATATCGCGATCAAAAAGTATGAGGCTTTAGTGTTCTTTTTCCTTGTGTGGTTTTGTAATGATTTTACTTTTCACCCCCAATTTTATCAAATGATCATAAAGTTTCGAAACTAAGTTTTAAGAGCCGATCAATTACGTATGTAGTTGAGATTGAGTACGTAGGAGCGCTTGGATGATTCAGTCTATTCCGATAAGTAATGTGAAAAGTGTCAGGAATATCGGGATTCATCAGGATTCTTACGTAATCTTTATTAATAATCTCTTGAAACACTACAAACTTGTT
>JAHDIT010000032.1:0-122072 GCA_019232045.1 Ogataea degrootiae
GAAATGTGGTTTGGCGTAAAGGTTCGTTAACCTCAAACCTTTACACCTATCATTCATCAGTATCTTACCTAATCATCGTTTACTAGTAATATCTCTCGACTCTATTACAAACATACTTTAATATATATATAAGGAAAAGCCATGAAAGTGAAGAAAACGCCAAGTACAGGAAGCTGAAACCGAATACAACTTCAAATAAGCACAAGCAATAATGTCCTTTAACAGTATCACCCGCAAAACCAATAAGAAGAGTGTACAGAAGTACTATATAAAAAATGGGACTGGAATAAAAAACCAAAATCCGAAGGAACTGAGAAATAAATGAGCAAAATCGAACGAAAAAAGAACAGAGTATAATATAGACATAAAATAGGCTACTAGTAAACAACTAATATCTTATCGTTGTTATCAACCAATTCCTGAACAAATGATACACGTTGTTCATTGTCAGTAACCAAAACCAAATCATTAATATTAGAGCGAGCTGCTTCGTAGTTAAGCTTCACAAACTCTATAAAACTCTTACTGGTTCCCATACTAGCCTTTAAAGGAATCTCAGCGTCTTTGTTTTTATGGATACTTATGTTAACTTTAGAATTCTTGAATATCGAATCGTTAGCTTGAATAACATTCAATATTTCATTGGGGTACTGCACGATGATGTTACCAACTGTGATATGCTTGTGATCCACCATTATACTGAATATCTTCAATGCAATTAAGTCTTGCGAAGCCATTTCAGTGTTATTCAAAATCAAATTAAGCGTTGTAATTGAGAAGGACTTAGGGTTGAGGATAGTTTCATTTGACAGTAAAGATTCTGTCTCGATAGCCGAATCGTGAATACTCAAGATTTCATCCTCTATAGGATGTTTGGATTGTATTTTTTGATTGTTGTTGATAAATAAACATTTATGGAATCTTGTCAACTTGGATAAAGTACCAAACTCATTAAGAATTCCAGGGTTCGCATAATATTCACGATTATTCACACTCAAAATTAACAAATCGTTGGTGGAAAAACCGGGATTGAATAGCATTGTTTTGAGGTAGTCTTCTGGTAAAGAAAACAAGATCTCGGACGAGAATGGGATCGTGTTTAAATCACTGAAAATCTTCAAGATACTCAAGATCGAATTCAGACGATGTTCATCTGATTTATAGTTATCCTCTTTCAACATTGATGCATGCAACAAATCTGCAGTTCTTTGGGTCAATGATTTAATGTTTATCCCATGGATAGGTAACTTAGTGGGAATTGACAGGTGATCTAATAACACCAAATTTGTAGATACACTTTCAAGATTGTCAATAGGTAAAATCAATTTATCAAACTTAATATCTTCATAATTTTCGAAGTTTCCTGTAGGTAATGGTCCAGGCAATGAAGCTGAAGGGCTTCTCTTCTCCAATTCAGCTTGTTCTTTTTCTTTGAGACTATTCCGAACTTTATCCCTGTATGACTGTGGGTATACCAGTAATGTCATTGGAGTAGTCAAGAAAGTGGCAATTAAAGCCATTAAAATGAACATCGAAAAGGTTTTCTGTGAAATAATTCCAGCTTTTAAGCCAGTGTTTAGCACAACGATTTCTACAATTCCTTTACATGACATTAATATGCCAACAGTTAAGGCTTCCCTCCAGTACAAACCATGGAATTTCGCCGCAACGAAGCCACCAAATATCTTACCTGTCAAAGCAACAGCAATGATACCAACGGTATAAGCCCAATCAATACCCTTGTTCAACGAACCTAAATCGACACTCAAGCCAGCCAAAGCAAAATAAAGCGGAACAAAAATTATATTAACCAAATCTTCAATTCTTTCTGTTAATGTGATAACATAGTTATTTTCTCTTGGAACAATAGTACCGACAATAAACGCACCAAAGATGGGATGAACACCAATAATATCAGTAAAAAATGCAGAACAAAACATTATTGTTAAAATTATCATCGTACCTACTTGCGAAGGACCATTAGGGTTATCAATATCTTTCAACCTTGTTTTCAACACGTAATGTACTACCCATCTAATAGGATAGACGATGAATAAACACCAACCGATTGTGACTAGACAGATATAAGCAGTTGTTTCCGATTTCGTGGCATTCGCTAAAGTGATACTCAACGCTAACAATATCCAACCCAACAAATCATTCGTGATACCAGCTGCCAAAACAATGACACCAACTCTATCTTTAACCAATCTTAATTCTGTCAAGATTCTTGCTAGAACAGGGAACGCAGTGATACACATGGCAACGGCAATAAAAACCATAAATGTTGTGAATTTAATCTCTGATAACGATTCATCATGCTTCCTATACTCCTCCCATAACCCAACTGATATAGCGCAGCCTAAACCGAACGGAACTGCCATGTTAAAGATACCCACAGATAAAGCAATCTTGAAGTTCTTTTTAATAAACTGGATATCAACCTCGCATCCGACCATGAACAATAGTAGGCAAACACCAACGTTAGCCGTAAGCGTTAGACCTGCAATTGAATCAGTGGGAAAAACTGTCTCAGTAAAATTTGGAATATGGCCCATCACCGTGGGTCCTAGAATGATGCCCGTAATGACTTCAGCAATGACTCTAGGTTGTTTTATCCATGATAATGGTAAGAATATCACTTGTGCAAAAACAATGATGATTATGGCTTGAAAGAAGAATAGCGTATAGGGACTGGAAGATGAGAACTCCAATGGGTTAGCGCCTGCAATAATTCCCGTTACTGTGCCAGCCATTTTCTTTATAGTAGGAGATATCACACAATCATGTGACAGAAAAGGAATAGAGGTGTTTCACCTATCAGATGATCTTCTATAAATATGGGATGCAGCAATGAAGTTGATGCCAACTACCAACTGCCGCACGATCCTATATTTTGTCTCCCATATGATCAAGCTTGAACCAAGATATTTTGGGAGATTCCGTGTACTTACTTAATCAGTAATAAAATATCGGGAATTAGTAAGGAAACAACAGCTTTCCCTAGGGAAACAACAAATTGCGTAATGCCCATACAAAGAGGTATACATTCATGACATAATCAATCTCAAATTTTTGCAACTCCCATGCTCGCACAACCAGTTATGTAATCGGGAGCGTGAAGTTTATGAGACAGGGCATGCCGCTGGATCTCTGTTTTCAGACTTGCTCCATGGGTGGCACCATGATAGGATAAAGAATCGGATGAAGAATCAGATTACAAGGGGATACCCTTATAGTAGTTGAGGATAGAATTTAGTTGCTGTAGTAAGTAATTTAACTGTTGCGGTAATGTATGGGAACAGAGGTGGGAGAATTGCTTATGTCATGAGTGTTTAGTTTGTTGTGCAGGTGGAGGAATCAGGGAAATTTAGAATCGATTATGTCATGCAGGTATAATTGTTGGGAATGCCTACAGACAGAGCAGACTTTCCTACAGACAGAGCAGATGACATAATACCTACACAGTAATTATACCTGCATGACATAATCGATTCTAAATTTCCCTAATTCCTCCACCTGCACAACAAACTAAACACTCATGACATAAGCAATTTTTCCCACCTCTGTTAGCATACATTACCGCAGCAGTTAAATTACTTACTACTTCAGAAACTACATTCCATCTTCCACTACTATAAGAATATCTCTTTCTTCTTGTTATCTAGTTCTTCATCTGATTCTTTATCCTATCATGGTGCCACCCATGGAGCAAGTCTGAAAACAGAGATAAGCTAATTGCTTCTGTACAGCGGCATGCCCTGTCTCATAAACTTCACGCTCCCGATTACATAACTGGTTGTGCGAGCATGGGAGTTGCAAAAATTTGAGATTGATTATGTCATGAATGTATACCTCTTTGTATGGGCATTACGCAATTTGTTGTTTCCCTAGGGAAAGCTGTTGTTTCCTTAGGCGCTCCCTAGCACTGCTTCTATTTTACGTCAGCGATGATGCAATTCTTTCAAAGGGCCAAATGCCCTCATCTCGACGGGGCACTATGGAGATTGCACCAGCAACACTAAGGAATAAGGTGATATCTTACGACTGACTCATTATGCACTTTTCATCTTAATTTTAACTTTTCAACATTCTTTGACCTAAAGCAAAAGATACTCTTCACTCAATAACAGACTATACATAATTAGCAAAACAAAAAATGTTAGCACAACCGATAGATATTAAAAAGTGGATCAGTGAAAACGAACACCTGCTCCAACCACCAGTCAACAACTTCTGTCTTCAACATGGTGGATTCACAGTGATGATAGTGGGTGGACCAAACGAACGTACCGATTACCACATCAATCAGACACCCGAATGGTTCTACATGTACAAAGGTGACATGCTTTTGAAAGTTGTTGATGGGGAATTCAAAGACGTTCATATTAAAGACGGTGAGAGTTTCTTACTACCTGGTAATGTTCCCCACAATCCAGTTCGATTTGAGAATACTATTGGTATCGTACTGGAACAGGATAGACCAGAAGGTGTTAATGATAAGTTAAGATGGTACTGTGATCGATGTCGAGAGATCTGTCATGAAGTTGAGTTCTATTGTTCTGATTTGGGTACCCAAGTTAAAGATGCAATCCTTGCTTTTGATGCTGATATGGACGCTAGAACTTGTGGTAAATGCGGAACTTTGAATTATTCTAAACCAAACTGACTTGAACAGATGTTTATTCAATTATTTATATTGTTCTTGTTATTATTTGTTGTTTATGGCTTTTTTGTAAGTTTACATTTGCCAACTGATTCCATTTACGTTGTTTCATTTGCTACTGGTTCAGATAATATTTTAAAGAAGGTAACCAAATAAAATACTTAAATCAAAGTAAACATTCAAAAATGAAACATATTTATACCTATTTATCTATATGTAAAACAAATAGACCTATTAAAAATACTTATACAAACTTATCATCGAATGCTTCTTTTAACCAGTTGAATAACTTATCATAAACAATAGAGTTAGCATTGTTATAGTTGATGTTATGGTTCGAATCTGGGAAGATGTGCATATCATAGTTTTCAACAAGAGATAGATCAAACTTATCCAATAGATCCATTGTATTTTGAATATGAACATTATCGTCCCCAGTGCCATGCATTATCAAGAATCTGGTCACGTTCTTAAATGCACCAATGTCAGTGATTTGGGAAATCTCTTTGTACCCATCTGGATTTTCACCTGGTGTGTTCATGTATCTTTCGGTATAAATAGAATCGTACAACAGCCAGTTAGTCACTGGAGCAACAGCCATACCATATTTGAACGTAACACCATGATCGTACTCTAAGGTCTTCAAGGTGGTAAAACCACCATAAGACCAACCCCAAATAGCAGTCTTGGTCTCATCAATGTAACCTTTATCCATGATTAGTTTTTGAGTCACTTCAGTGATATCGCGAGGTTCCCAGTAACCAATCTTATCCTTGGCGTGTGATTTGAACTTCCAGCCACGCCCACCAGTGCCTCTTGGGTCGATGTAATAAACAATAACTTCAAGGCTTGAAGCAACAATTTCAGCGAAGTGGAAACTAAATTCAGAGTTCAGTTTTTGAGAACCGGGACCACCATATACGGCAACCAAGATTGGGTACTTATTTGAGGGATCAAAATTGAGTGGCTTGACTTCAATAACATCGATTGATATGCCGTCTTTTAAAGTGACTGTGAAGTAGTCCTTTGTCGGAACCAGGTAGCTCTTCAAGTTTTCCTCAGTTTGTTTGGCCATATTCAAGTTTTTAGCATTTTCATATACACTAAAGTCAGCAGCCATGGCAGCCATGTCAACAAGCTTGTTAGTAGGAAGACTAGGACCACTGTAAGTAACATAACCATATTTACCACCAGCGGAACAACTTAAACTGTATGTACTAACCAATGAAGTATCGGTTAAGGCTTTAACTGAGTCGACGCCAGTTTCTAAGCTAGTTTGATAGATTTGCCTTTCTAAAGCATTGCCTGCAGTTCCAACAAAGTAAACAACATTATCGATATCACTGTAGCCTACAACACCGGCTATGACATCCCATTGACCCTTTGTTAAGATCTTTGGTTCAGTGGCAGTAGCAGATTCAAAGTAACCTAAGTGATCGTAGTAATCAACAACAACAGAGTCTATGTAGCCACCCACTGAATTTGGTAGGACATAAATGTTACCATTGTTCAAATACCAACCGTCATAATTTGAAGTGTTGATCGATCTAATGATCGTAGATGATTTATCAGCAGAGTTGTAGACTCTGATATCAACTAATCTACTGGCTCTGTTTGATTCTTTGATCAACAATTCATCGGAAGTAATCCACGCAATTTGATATACAATAAAGTCTTTTCCCAATTTGGAGTCATAGTGAGAAACGGTTTCTGTAGTTTGTTTGTCGAGAGAATAAACATTCACACTGAGTAAAGGATTATCGAAGCCTGGTTTAGGATACTTCAATTTTTCAATTTCTGGGTATTTTTTGTTTTTGAAGAATTCAAGATAATATTGAGGAACCTCAGTGTCATCGAATTTAATATAAGCAAAGTGAGATTCATCGGGACACCAGTAAACAGCCTTGTCAGTGCCCAAAACTTCTTCTTCATAGACCCAATCAGGCTTACCATTGAAAATGTCATCTGAACCATCATCAGTAACTTGTATTATCTTGCCTGATGCCAAGTACTTAAGGTAGACGTTATTGTTATACACAAATGTGACAAAGTTACTCTTTGGTGATAATTGAGCAAAACTAATCTTTGGAACCTTACCATCGGTTCTGGAAAAGACGGGCTCCATTGTACCAGAATCAATGTCTAACATAAAGTATCTACCAAAACTGGAGTGTCTGAATTCTTGTTCCCAATCAGAGACAACCAAAGCTTTATCTAATTTAGAAGATAATTGTAAAACAAACACTTTGTACTTCTTGCCACCTGTTTCGATTTCATTGGTACCGGCGGCAAACAATTTCTTTTCATAATTTGGGTCAGATGCCTTTTTCAATAATTCCATGGAACCAGCTCTGTGAATGTAATAACCTTCGTCATTTTCAACCGTGGTCTCAGAAATATCAATAAACCACGCACTGTATTGGAAAGTGTAGTATAATCCTAATCTTTCATCTTCTAGAGACATCTTCATTGGCTCTTTACTATTTGGGTTTCCAATGATTCCACCAATTCTACTTCCAGACTTGCTGTTATCAGTCTTACCTTGATCAACATCGTCTTTGACTCCATTATAAGCATCTGCACCGTTACCAACCTCAGGGTGATACAGGTTGGTGTTTGTCATGTTGCCAGATCTGGCAAATGCAATCACTAAGATGGTCCAAATAAAGACGATAATACCAGTGAAGATAAGTGCCCTTTTCTTGTTCTTCTGCAGACTGAAGACTGTATTAATTTTCTGCTTGAACGTAACCTGACAGTCTGTTGATAATGGGGCATGTCTTGAGTTACGTGATTCGCATACTATGCCCTCGTTGTCTTCATCTATGGCAAACCGATTTATACTTTCCAAAATATCTGAATTTCTTCTTGAGTTTGCGGACTGTAGTTCGATATCATTGTTGAATCGTTGATCCGATGAGGAGTTATCGCCTGCCCTGGCCATTTTCGTCTGTTCAAAAAGTTGATCTCTATCCTTTTTTGATTATATGGTTTAAGTTTCAGGGTAATCAAAACGCAAAGAGCCAATTGATTAATATCAAAATGTTTCAAAAACGCTTCAAAA
This sequence comes from Ogataea degrootiae, assembly GCA_019232045.1. NCBI lineage: Eukaryota > Fungi > Ascomycota > Pichiomycetes > Pichiales > Pichiaceae > Ogataea > Ogataea degrootiae. The sequence continues at coordinate 7,731 of JAHDIT010000032.1, forward strand.
ATGTTTGACACTAATGTACCAAAGGATAAAATTGCAGGTACTAGCTTCATATGATATCAATAGCTTATATAGTGTTAAATAAGTTTAGAATCGCACATGAATTATTTACCTTCTAGGTTCGCTCAAAAAACTATTCCTTAAAGGCTCCCAAGCCAAGGTCGGCTTTTGAAACACGGGTCTTTAGACTTTGTTGCATTGTCAATAAAAATGGAGTGTCTTTTGTTTCTCAAAGGTTTGTACTTCAACTAAATGTAGTTTATAGTAAATTCAGTATGCTCTGCTGTTTAGGGGTTGATTAGAATCGACATCGGTATAAGAGAAAAAGTACATGTATCCCGTTAACTAGGAGCATTTGCAGCAGCTTAAGCCTCCACCAGTCGCAGGAACGACCCGACTGTTTGTTGAACTCCACAACAATTGACAGGTCCCAAACAAGGATTGTTCTCCCACTTTGACAACTTCTTTACCCAGGCAACATTCAGCACGTGATTCTCCTTTTTGTATATAAATAAACAGAAGAGTAATTTCTCGCGTTGTTTTGGTTTTGCCCACCGATCACCTTTTAACTGATTTCTATCAATTTGCTGGTATCTATCCTAGAAGTTATAGGTTGGGGCCACTATATTTCATGAAAATAGTTGAAAATACCAATTAAAATCACTGAAGAAAGATTTCATAAAATAAATTGCACTACGGATATGGCTCAGAACGAAATCAATCTTATTTCCCAACAAGAAGAAGTAACTGAGGTAAACTCTGCTGACATTCAAAATGGGACGGAAGTGGACGATGACGATGAATATTCTACTGGACCAGCCGCTATTGCCCAACTTACCGGTAATGGTATTACTCCAAATGATATCAAGAAACTTAAAGAAGCTGGTTTCCATACTGTTGAATCAATCGCATACACACCAAAGAGACATTTATTGGCAGTGAAAGGTATATCTGATCTAAAGGCTGATAAGCTCATGACCGAAGCATCTAAGATTGTCCCACTTGGTTTCACGACAGCTACAGAATTCCATCATAGAAGATCAGAATTGATTTGTCTAACCACTGGTTCTAAACAATTAGACACATTATTGGGCGGTGGTATTGAAACGGGTGCGATTACTGAAGTGTTTGGTGAGTTTAGAACTGGCAAGTCTCAATTATGCCATACTTTGGCAGTGACTTGTCAATTACCTGTTGATATTGGTGGTGGTGAAGGTAAATGCTTATACATTGATACAGAAGGTACTTTCAGACCGATAAGATTGGTTGCTATCGCTAGAAGATTTGGTCTTGACGAGAATGAAACTTTGGATAACGTTGCATATGCTAGAGCTTATAACGCTGATCATCAATTGCAGTTACTTAACCAAGCTGCCGACATGATGACAACTTCAAGATTTTCCTTGCTGATTGTGGATTCCATTATGGCGTTATACAGAACAGACTACAGTGGTAGAGGTGAGTTAAGTGCACGCCAAATGCACGTTGCCAAATTCATGAGAATGTTACAGAGACTAGCTGACGAATTTGGCATTGCCGTTGTAATCACCAATCAAGTTGTCGCTCAAGTTGACGGTGGTGCAATATTTAACCCTGACCCAAAGAAGCCAATCGGTGGTAATATCGTAGCACACTCTTCAACTACCAGGTTGTATTTCAAGAAGGGAAGAGGTGCCAATAGAATCTGTAAGATTTATGATAGTCCTTGCTTGGCTGAAAATGAGACTGTTTTTGCATTAGGGCAAGGTGGCATTATAGATCCTACTGATGAGTCAGAGACTAATGAAGATGAAGCTTGAATTTGCTTGATTGCGTTCTTGTTTCCAGCTTTTTCTTAGTTTTATTATGTCTATACTTACCACTTGTTGTTTTTATGCCCCGAAAAAAGGACGATGTGGTGTGAGGAGGTTTTTGGCTTTTTAGGAACCGCTTTTCTCCTTTTCTTTTCAGTTGGTATACTTTTCTACTTGTTTCTGCTATTTGTTTATATTTGGAGTTCATTAATATATTCCAATTCGTTTTATTATATTGCATTTTCTACATCGTTCATGCGGAATAAATCACCATGTTTGTATGTAACAATTAAAGGCAAAATTAACTGGATTCAATCATTAATAAAAATATGTTAATACACAATAAATAGACAATTATATTGACGCAAAAATAGGATAATTTCAAAAAATAAAAAAGGGAACAGAAGATATATTGAGCAAAATTAAAATGAGGTAGGCTTTACACGATAACCTTAACGGTTCAGCTTTAAAACTCTGGTGCCATGTTGATATCAAGCCAACCTAAGAAATCGTCTCCGTTCTCCATCCAGTTTGCACCCCCTTGTTGCTGGAAAATTGAATCGATGAAGTTGTTGTTAACGATATCAGAGTTAACAGGAGATTCATTCACCGAATTAGGGCTTGAATTACTGTTACCAGTATTGATGGTTAATGGAGAATACGACGATGACATTTGTTGTTGAAGCTGATGGAGTTGAGATGCACTTGAGACTTGTGAATGTTGCTGTGGTTGGGCTGGGTTTACTGACATTTGCTGAAGTTGAGTATGTGGTGGATTTGACTGTATTGGGACAGGCTGCATTGGTTTCGGTTGAATTGCTGGCTCAATTGTATTATTGGGTCTTGCTGCAGTTGAAGGGAATAATGGAGGGGGGACCATACCATTGGCACCTGCAGCAATAGAAGTTGTGGAAGGTGTTCTCATTATTGGATTGCCTCCGTAAGCAGGGGGGTGTTGTTCTGAAGCTGCTGATGCATCTTTTTTTTTTTGTCTGGGTTTTACTTGTTTCTTTGGTTTTGCTTGAACTGGTTGATATTGTTGATGTTGTTGTGGGTTCTGTTGCTCTGCAGTGGTTGATGATGCTTCCTGAGCCTTATTTGGTAGAACCCCGCCTTTTTGTTTAGATTTCATAGGTTGTGTGGCAGAAGTTGAAAATTGTTTTGACAGCGATCCAGTGGCTTCTAGCATTGCCAGAGGAATGCCATTAATCTCTGTTGGATTTGATAAACCGGCAGCTGTGGCAGAGGCTTTAGCATTCAGGATAGCTTGGTCAGTTGGAACCAAAGTTGTGACAGTGGTACCACTGGGTGTGGTTGTGGTAATTGCAGTGAAATTATCTTTTGTAATTTGATTGTAGAACGGTAAGGGTAAGGCTCTTTTATTGGCTTTGGGTTTATCGATAGGCGATGGTTTTCCATTCTTTTTATTTTGCGCTTCTACTTGCAGTCGTCTTCTTGCCTCATGAATACACCAAACCAAGTCATAAAATAGCGAACCAGTCAAATGGGATCGCATTCTAACAATAATACCTTCTGATTCGGTAAATAGTTCAGCATTGGTGATGATAACAAAGTTTAATTTTTCTAAAACTGTGGCAGTTCTACTAATATCATTTTCAACATCTTTCCAAGCAGCCAACATGTTTCTAAATAATCTATGGACTGTCAAAATCGATTGTCTAGCAGAATCAATGTACTTAGGTAATAAGTATGGCGTTAGATGTAATCTGAACAAAACAAAAGCGGCCACCGTGACAGAATGTCTAATGTAGATCGGGTATTCTGTAAGCTGTCTGTTCTCGGTTAACTTGGACATAATGGTAACAATTCTAGTCGCAGATATGTAAGCTTGAGTAACATATTTTGTTTGGTCTTCGCTAGGAGTCTCAGGCAAGAAAGCAAAACAGCAAACCATCAATTGAACATACAAGTAATAAATTTCAACAACGATATCATCGATCTGCAATTTGAATGCTAGTCTTTCTAATTCTCTTTCTAAAATGGACAATGCGCCAGCTCTGTTCTTAGGTTCCATTAATCCATCAGGACTAGTGACGCTTAATCCCATAACGCTAACCAATTTTGCCTGAAAAATCGCCAAACTTAAAAGACATCTGAAATGCTTAGGCAAACTTTCATCAACTCTTGCACTTTCTAACAAGAAATCAGTTTGAAGGGAAGGAGGCAAACCCAAATTTGAAGACCAAAATTGTTCACCAAAAAATACAGCCAGCCATGTTCTTGTTCTCCATTTCTCTGCGTCTGGTAGAGCAACTTGAGTTCTTGAAAATTCACTGATAAACTTACCTCTGTGTAAACCTAATTGTAACGACAAGTTCTTTGCTAAACCAACAAATCTGTACGAACAATCATCTAAAACCTTTTGGTTCGGTAAAGGCCAGGTACCCAAAATTAACAATGCTTGCACAATATGAGTGGATCTTGGTGTCCGTATCCAACATGTTTCAATAGCCAATTGTTTGATTAATGAAGCCAAAGACATGTATAACGTGGGTTCTGGATCAGAAAGGCATGCTGTTAACATAACAGTCCAAAATAATAGTTGTGATTGTTGGTATAGTTGAACACAATCATTAGAACCCATGATCGGTAGATAGGGGAGATAATTGGTTGTGAATCTTTGATGTAGTTCTGTAGCTTTTACTAAGCTGATTTTGACATCCCCTAAGTTGAATTCAGTTATTGATGTATTAGGTAATGATACTGGCTTATTCGAAGCGAATTTCAAGATTGTTGTTGAAGACGCAAAGGTTTCTGTTGCGCTATCTGGTCGTGGCGAATGAGTGAAGTTGTGAGGTGAGTCGGCTGCCGTTCTTACTGCGTTTTCTAAAACTGGTGGTAAAGAGTCTTTGCTTGTAGTTGAGTCGTTTAGTAATGGTGTTGAATTAGATCTAGCTTCTGCTGATAGTAATGTGGGATCCTTTTGAAGGTGAGTTTTCGCAACCAGTAGAGTGCCATTCTGCGATGCTGATATTGGTGAGTTGTCTAATTGTAATTTTTCTTGATGCCGTTGTAAAAGGCTTGGATTGGATGTTTGCATCACCTGTGCTATCAAACTTTCATTTCTAGTTAGGAATTCAATCTTTGATCTCAATTCATCGACATCATTTCTCAAAGATTGTATTTGGGACCCTTTTTTAGGTCTAAATTGAGGGTCAATTTCACATTTTAAATCCATTCGTTCACATCTGGAACAAGCACTTGGAAATCTTTCGGATGCATTACACTTTATTTTATGTTGTCTACAGTGCGTGCATGATGTAACCGGTCTATGCCCTGCTGGCGGATTAGAGGAAGGACGTGGTGATGTTCCTGTTGGAGTTAATGGTACAGAGGTGAAACTTTCGTCTTTCTTTTTCTTTTTCTTTGAATGTTTTGGATCAAATATTGATAACTTTCTTTTAGCAGAAGAAGCCTTAATGCTCTTTTGTGTACTGTCATAAGGCAATTCGGATCCATCTGGTGCTAATTCTCCCTCGTCTTCTATCTTCGGGGTGACATTCACAGTGGTGTGATCTTTGTTCGTGATTTGATGGCTTGACATTTTTTTTGTTTTAAAGGTTGATAGTTACTGATTTAAATTCTTATCATTCAAGGTTGGAAAAGTTAGTCAAATTTATAACTATTGTTGTTCATTTGAATTCAAAAATCTGCTTCTCGGAGATTGATAAATTTTCAGTAGCTGTCCTGGACTTGTAATATTATTAGTAAAATATATCTCAAACTTAAAATTGAGCAGCTGTGGAAAGGGTTTAGGTAAAAGTCTATTAGTTGGCTGATTTTTATGTTAGAAGACCTTTGTATTTATATGTATTCTGGTATTTTGATTTGAAAAAAGAAATCAAACTTCCGATAACGTTAAATACGAAGAACCTTGTAAGCTTGGGTTTGACACGAGTAATGAAACGTTATTATCCTCGGATATTTTGATTATTCAGAACAAACTGGGGTGGCTACTTGAGATCTTTCCTCTTGATGATTTTTTTCGGGCTTCTTTACACAGTTTTATAAGAGTATAGAAATAGGCCTTTTAAGTTGTAGCTGGTGCCTTAAAATTTAGGCAAATATGTGTTTACCAATCACTGCTGCTTGAAGTTTAAGTCTTCTCCTGCCAATTTTTCCGTGACACTCAACTCCACTAACCAGATCCCCGCGAAACATGTACAGGACTTTTCCATTGTAAGTGGGATCTCCACAGGAGTGGGAGTCTTGTCTTTTCTTCTGGATCTTCTTCTCCCGCCAGAAAACTGTTGCTTAGGCAAACAAAGACTCTTCGTTGTGTTATTTATTGTTTCCCCTTCACTGGCTTAAAAGCTCAGAATTAGTGATCCACCCTACGACAATAACATTGCCACAAAAATCAATCACCAGGCGTTTGTTTCTTTCTTTCTTCACTTGCTTGTACCATCTCCCGTGCATACTACTGATTTTTACCTTTTTTAAGATTCAACAAATGAAACTGTCACTATAGTTGAATCTGTCTTTATATCGCAACCCGGGATCAGAAAATTAACTGTATATATGGTCCCGGTAAATTCTGAGGGTAGCCCATAACGCTACATCCAGTAAAAGAAACGGCCCAAACTACTAACTCTACTTGAATTATTCAAGTTTTATATAGATACTGTAAAAGTGAGCTTAACTACTTTAGTTGTATAGTAAGTAGTAGCTGGTCTTTAGTTTTGAATGTATACGGCTTAAAGATGTGCTTTAAGCGAGAAGTATATTTCCCCAGAAGACTGATCTTCCTAGAAGGTAAAAAGGTCACTAAATAACGTACGTAAGGCAAGAATACATAATTAATATAGACCAAAAACCCTTCAGGTTGATGGAAAGGATATCGAGACTCTTCTCGATAAGGGAACTAAGGTAGGGTAAACTGCTTAGTAATCAGAGTAACATCGTAATCTCTATTACATCGTAATATATATGATATTAAATATTATTACTCAACGTGTAGTTGATCTTTATTGGGTTTGCTAAGTTGGTAGAAGAAACTAAGTAAAATTTGTAATATTATTCCCCAAAATAGATTGAGCTTGAACAAGACTGAACTTGTGTTTCAGCTTCTTTGATTCAACTGCAAGTGAATCAAAATCATACTATTCCTCGAAGTGAGATTTTTTGTCTCTACTGCTAGTACCTCCAGTGCTGTGATTAGATTTTCTGGTGATACTTGTTGTTGTTTAACCCCCCAAAAAATCATTCAAGAGGTCCCCTTTTAGTGACATTCTAGCACATCACTCTGTAAATCCATTCCGTCCACCACTCCTGCTCTCAAACGTCATACACGCAGGCACGCACTGTGGTTTTTGTTGACGTATAGAAAGCGAATTGTCATTATATCTTGTAGGAAGTCAATGTTAAAGAGGGAGACTACCTAGATGGACATCCCAAATGACTATAAGTTAATTAATAGCCTATGATGAGCCATCAACTAGGTTCTATACTCTAATAGAAAAATGTATAATTCTTATTGAATAGTGAAAACCTATATACTTGATTAGAGAGAGAAGAGAACAACAAGAAGAATATAAAAAACTATATGGTATAGAAAGTCTCAGAGTAAGAATACTCTTATCAACTTATATACCTTCAAGTACAGTGTAACTCTGGAAGACCAACTTCAGAGATTCAATCTGTACGCTCAACCCGTCACTTGCGCCACTTGCGCCTCATATGGCATAGGTAATTTTGTATCACACAGATAATATCACAACAGTTTTTGTCTTCAAAATGCAAACGCGGGGTGGCAACGGAGCGGTTCTGGCGCTTCTGTTAACAAAAGAGACTCAGTGGAATTTGGTGCGGCTGAGATGAGACTCATTTTGCACTGGCAAACTTCGTATACTACACAAATTACAAATATTAGTCACCAAGTTATTGAAGGATAAAGATATATATATTAAAAGAAATGGTGAATACATTAGAAATGTGAAGAGGAAAATACAGATAACGAATGGAATAACAAATAAACTTTAAAAGAAAAGCCCAATAAAAGCAACACAGAAGCAGAAGAAAAAAAATGTTCTATACATTTTTATCTTCCCAATAAAATGCTTCATTTGAAGATTTCTTCAACAATCCCTTTTGCAGATAAATAGAATAAAATATGTCTCAAACATAGATAAACAACTAAACAGGTCTTGATTTAGATGGTTCGAAAGGCATTAAGGCGGTAAGGATGGCCAAACAACCAATCAATGCACCACAGACCCAAATTGGAATCGAACTTCCTGATTCAGCACCAAACCAGTAGACAACAGGGGCGAAACCACCAAAAATTCTACAAATAACCAATGCAAGACCCATACCTGTAGTACGAGCAGAAGTTGGCAAGACTTCAGGAGTGTAAGCATATAAACAACCGTAATAGATGTTAACGAAGAAGTATGTGAATGCACCGAAGTAGGCATCTTGAGTTGGATTTCTCACAGTAGTGTAACCGAACAAGATAGCCATAGCAGCAAGAGCACCAAAGATCATAGTACCCCTTCTACCGAATTTTGGAATTAAAATTAGACCACCACCCATAATTGGACCGAAAATACCGACGAAGTTGGCAATTGTAGCATTTCTATAGGTTGTGAATGTAGAGGTAGAAGTGGTACCACCATGGGAAGCAATGTAAATGTATAAGAAGTTGTAGAAAGTAGAGTAAGCAATACCAATGAAACCCCAAGATGCCAATAATAAGATAGTAGATCTGATAACAATTGGAGATGCGAATAAGATCTTAATGTGATGCCACATGGTAGTCCAGACAGCCTTGACTGTGATACCAGTCTTAGCGGCATCGAAGTAAGTTGGTTCAATTTCACCACATTCTTGTAATTGCTCAAGAGTTAGCGATAGCTTTCTACCGTGCTTATCAGCAATCTTTTTAATAGCTAAGTAAGCTTCTTCGTCCTTACCAACAGAAATCAAAAACTTTGGAGTTTCATCCAACTTCAAGAAAAAAATACGTAATAACGAGGCACCCAAAACAATACCAGAGTTGGCGTACCAACAGTATCTCCAACCTCTGTTTTCACGAGAAGGACAGTCACCAGTAAGGTCACATGAGTTGTTTGGAATGAAGACCCAAGAAAGCAAACCGGCAATTGTTTGACCCACACCCCAGAAAGCAGCTAGCATAGTATTCAGGTAACCGTATCTAGCAGGTAAGTATTCCATGAAGACAGAAACATCAGTAGCAATGTTACCACCGGCAGCAGCAGTTGAGATGAATAACATAATACAGTACATTGCGTAGTTGTCCATGCCACCAACTAAGAAACCGAAGATAGAAGCAGTGAATAAAGACCAGTTGAAAAGTAAACGTCTGCCAATAACATCAGCATTTAGACCAACAACGACAGAACCGATAATTAAACCAGCATAGAAAACTTCTGTAGCGATTGGATATCCACCACCTTTCATTTGATAGTCGACGTAAGTCTTAACAGCAGATTGAATCATTTCCATTTGAGAGTCAACGGAATAACCGAAACCGGCAATACAGAATAACTTAGCGTGATACCAGGTGAAACCAACTTCATCTAGGGCTTCGTTAATTAAGAAGATTTTTTTTTGTAAAACTAAATCACCAGTTTCAACGTCGGCCAAATCTTTGGCGGTAATTTGTGGGTCAAGACCCATTTCTAGGGAATCTTGGTGTTTTTCAACACTAATGTTGGCAACCTCCTTTTCTTTTGAATGAACAGAACTCATATTGAGCTAAACTTAATTATATGATATTCTTTTGAAGATGGATCAGTTCTAAGTAGAAAAAAGAGAAAGAAAGAGAAAAGAAGATAAACTGAATAACATGATAGAGAAACTGATGCATATTTATAATTTTTGTATTGAAAAGTCTAATCATCGATAAAGGGAGGATATAAAATCTGCAACCAGTAGTCGGATAAGAAAACATACAGGTTACTAAACTGGACTTGATGACATTGTTGGCCTATTGTTCCCAGGAAATTGCGTACTTTGATCAGTAGCCTGAAGCTCAGTGGGTGAGGTGAGTAGTGTGTGGGTAGTGCACCGAACAGATACAAAGAACAGACGTCCGAAGCTCGTCAATAGTTTCAGCCATCTGAGATTCAGGTTGGAGATGGATGGTCGGTTGATATAGGGTAGCGGAGTATATGCAAGGCAAGATATGTAATTCCAACGAAAGAATATTAGTTACTGATAGCAATTTCTCTTATCACTTAGGAGCTATACAATATGGAGACGGGAGGACTGGTTGGTTCCCCATAAAAACAACTTCGCTTGTACTTTAGCTAGATATCGCCTACGATAGAATATGTATTCACTAGATGGTCTGTATTATCATTGAGCATCCAGAGGTTTAGTCAAAGAATCAATCCACCGGGACGCATTCAGGGTGGGGTTGGAATGGAGTTTGCTTTAGGATGGATATCTTGTGATTGACCTCGGTCAGATTTCAACGGTCAAAAAAGAAAAGAAGAAACAAGATGCGTTTGTTTCCGTTCTGGGGCTCACCGGGATTTTGAACGTTGCAATTTGGGGGAGTTCGTGGCTAAGTTAAGGGGCTCAACCGAGTTCGACCATGTTTTAAAGTATGGACAAAATCTGTTAAATGAAACCAGTGACTGACAGTTCGTTTCTTTTGTGTGGCGCACCCAACGGTTTTGCATGAACTGCAACCATAGCAAAGGCTGTGCAAGAACTTTTCGGGGTACGATTAGCGCTTGGAGTTAACCAAGTTGCTTAATTAAAAGAATAGATTGAATACGGCCGACACTCTGATATGAAGAATATACGAACTACTTGAGCTATCAATATTGATTGATATATACAGTATGCAGATAAGTAATGGATATACTCCAAGAAGGTGCAGAAAAACGATAAAAAGACGGGAGTGTTGTCAGAGTAAAAAAGTATAGAAGACAGGAGCAAACGATCTAAAGAATACCCACATGCATTTTTGAAATCGCAACGAATATCAAATGTCTTTTCAACGGACGTTCTTAATAATAAGCTTCAAGCAAGATACTGACTTACAGATATTCTCTTCTTCTTTCCAACCTTCTCTATTGGATGTATCCTTGTTTTGATTAAACTGTTAGCCGCTTCTTGATCTCCGCTAATCTTCAGTATGTACATACGTAATACATTTATAATATATAACTATTTAGCCCGTCAAAGTGAGTCTTCGAATAAATCCAGACCCTGATTACAAGAAGTTCAACCATACTCTGAGAGTTTGGATTTCAACTTTTAGATTTCTGATAGCATCAAGGATCGCACCTGATGTTCAAGAGTAAATAAATATTGAGGCTAAATTTCTTTGGATTCATTGTAGGTCTGAGAACAAAGATAGACCATAAACAGCCTTCGTTACAGGTCATGGAAAGCTGTTTAACTCCATATGTGTCAAGGTCGCCCCACCACATCTCATATCTCATCTCGCTTGTTTCTCACCATCCCATATGAACCAACCACAAACGGGTTCCATCGCCAGTCATCAACCTCCGTTAATAAGCTGCTGTGCGGCTCTGTGGACGGTTTTCTGGTTTGTGCGTCCTACATACTGCACTATAAGACACTATATTTTGATTAAGGTTTCCATACTACTGTGTTTTGTAAGATAGATGTGTTCTCTTCTTTTTCTTTTCATCTCTTTCTTTTTTACTGTCGACCTTGGAACTTTTAACTTGGTAATAAGCACTTAATTCAATTCATTTAAACTTCAACTAGTTGAAACAAACATTAATATACAAAGATGGCTTTCAATGTTAGAAATACAAACCCAAGGGCTATCACTGAGGTCTTAACCGCCGATACTTTACCACATGAAGTCACCAAAGTTCAAGACATCAGAATTCCGATGAAAGATGGTTCTGAATTACAAGCTCATTTATGGATTCCAGCTGACGCTTGGACCGGTAAATCAAAGGTTGGTACTCTTATTGAATATATTCCTTACAGAACTGATGTCACTATCCAAAGAGATTCCATTAGACACCCATACTATGCTGGTAACGGTTTCGCGTCTATAAGAATTGATATGAGAGGTGGCTCCAGTTCAGATGGTGTCTTAGTTGATGAATATTTATTACAAGAACAAGACGATGCCTTAGATGCTTTCGAGTGGTTAATTAAGCAAGAATGGTCTAATGGTAATTTAGCCATGTTCGGTAAGTCTTGGGGTGGTTTCAATGGTTTACAAGTTGCTGCTAGACAGCACCCTGCTTTGAAATGTATCATTACGTTGATGTCTACCGATGATAGATATAGTGATGATGTCCATTACAGAGGAGGTTGTTTACTAGCCTCTGATATGCTATGGTGGGGCTCTACTATGCTCGCTTACGCTCCAAGACCTCAAGATCCCAGAGTTGTTGGTGAAAGTTGGAAAGAAAACTTCCAAAAGAGAATGGAGGTTGAACCAATGGTCAAGAACTGGGTTGCTCACCAAACAAGAGATGATTACTGGAAACACGGCTCAATTTGTGAAGATTGGAGTAAGGTTGATATCCCAGTTCTGGCTGTTGGCGGTTGGAGAGATGGTTACACCAACCCTGTTTTCAGAATGGCTGATAACTTACCAAACCCAAATTCTTGTGCTTTAGTTGGTCCTTGGGTCCATGAATATCCTGAAATGGCTGAACCAGGTCCAAAGATTGGTTACCAACAACTATCTGTTGAATGGTTCACCAAGTGGTTATACCCAGAGAGAGAATCCAAGTTCACCTTGCCAAGATTGACTGCTTACGTCCAAGATCCATGTTCAATTGAAGATTCTTACGTTTACAGAGAAGGTAAGTGGGTTTCGATTGATAAAACGTTAGAAAAGAAACACTTGTCATATTACTTTGCCAAGGATCAAAAGTTAGTTTCTGAATCTTCAACTAATGAATTGGACTACAGCTTTAGTGGTGTCTTAACCCACGGGTTGTTCAGAGGTACTTACTGTCCATTCGGTTTCAAGGGTGATTTCCCTGCTGATCAAAAATATGAAGATTCAAAATGTCTGTGTTTCGATAGTGCTGTTCTTGAGTCTCCAATGGAGCTATTAGGTGAGCCAAGTGTCAAATTCACTGTCTCATCTGATAAGAAATTAGCTAACTTATCAGCAAGATTCGTTGATATCTATCCAAATAGTGGTGAACACATCTTGATTTCTTGGGGTCAATTGAATTTATCACACAGAAACTCACATGAATTCCCTGAATACTTAGTTCCAGGTGAAAAATACGATATTGAAATTAAGTTAGATACATTAGGTATCAAGTTAGAAAAGGGTCATAAGTTAAGAGTCGCCTTATCCACCTGTGACTGGCCTCAAAGTTGGCCAACTGCTGAAACCCCAACTTTAACTTTATATAAGGGTGAATTGATTTTACCATTAGTTAACGAGGATGTTGTTGTTAAATCACCAGACTTTGCTAAGCCAACCATTGTTAAGCAAATTGCGTCCGAAGTTGTTAAGCCACACGGTAGAACCAAGACTGTCACTTACGACTATCCAAACGACGAATGGAACTTAACTGATGTTCAAGATTCCGGTATCGTTAGAATGCCAGATTTCCAAGAAGTTTCTGGTATTTACCACGGCTCTTGTAACACCAACATCTGGAAGATTAAGGCCAATGATCCATTATCTGCTTACAATGAATGTAACTGGACTTATGACATGGGTAGAGATGAAGACAACTGGCACATTAGATTTGAAAACAGTTCTATTATGAAGTCTGATAAGGATAACTTCTACTTGACTAACAAGTTCAAAGCTTGGGAAAATGATGAGGTTGTTGCTGATAAGTTATACGAAAACGTTATTCCTAGACAATTTTTGTAATTTTATGTTATTTATAAAGAACTAGTTTGATTTATATATAGATTCTATATTGAAGTTCAATGTATATATGCATCTGTAGGTTTTAATCTTTATTTTCGAAATATCAGAGGGGTGAAAGGTAATTGATTTTGGAAGTACATATAAAGCTATAAGAACTGAGGCATCAAAAATATAGAACCAAGCCAGGTAAGGCTATATCAATCTTTTTTAGGTCTGTCCATCAAACTACTGTACTCTAGCATTACTAAGAACGTATCAATGAGGGCAGAAACAAAACAGATCAAATGGAAATATTTTAAGAAACTTATCACTTTTAGTATTTAAAAACCCGAGTAAACCTGTAGTTTTAAGTAACAGAGATAACAAGGTGGCAACCATACGGCTACCATCGACTTGTAAACTGATATGGAAATAGTTTCATATTCCGAGGTTAAGTCTGATCGAAAACCGATAAAATATCCAATGATTTATAACTGACCTGATAGCTTAGATACGAAATCAAATGTCAAAGAGATGAAAGCGTCTGAGATTCATTTTAAATTATCTCTCTTTACCTCAGAAAAGCATTGCAAAACCCCACACACAGACAGATCTTTGATTAAAAAGTCAACATTGCAGATTAAACCGTTTCCATCAGTCCAGGTGTACCCTAATTTATACCCAAGTTATTGATAGTGACGGAATCTACCAGCGAGCACCTATTCATAATCCACAAACAAATCGTTGTTAACTTCCAGTTTGAAATCCATCAAGACTGCATCTATTGTTGAGACAGTGACGCCCATCGCTAACACTATCAATGGTAACTTGAATCATATAAAATGACAATGAAGATATACTAGTTTTATAGGGTGTGCTGATACGTCTTGAGATAACCGGCTTGAGCTTCTATAAACCTATTATATTACAGGCATTGTTGACCTATGGACAAGTCTTCAACGTACCTTTTTCCGGTTGTTTACATGTTAGCCACAACTCTGCTGGACCGGTTTCCCGAGGAATTTAGGCCAGAAATAGTTATAAATTCCCCGAGTAGATATTCATGTTTTTGAAACCACAGAAAATTTGTACACTTTATGTATATATTATGTATATACTATGTTATCCACCCGGTGGACGTTCAATGTCCGTTTCAAATCTCACTGGACCCTTTGCCACCCAACATGCGGCGAGTTCCACTCCGCTACAAAAACGTTAAATTTTTACCTGCGGTTCTTAAACCGTTTAACTGTCAGCGCCGCACTCATTGGTTGCTTGGAAATCCGGCAGATGTTGGCAGCCCTTTTCCGATAGTGTTTCCGCTCTTTTTACTCTCTGATTTTTGTTTCCAGAAACATTCCTAAGGTTTTACTATCTGTATCTCTTTTAGAGATATGGGACGGGGTACCCTATCATAGTTTATAGGAACATATCTCTAGTCGATAAGCTATCAACTACTTATCAGTATCTTGGAGTAACCAGATGTGGATGTTTTTACTCAAAGCTCCAGGTACAACATTTCATGTTAGAAGGCCTTGATTTACTGAATCTAAGTTCAAATACATGCAGCTACTAATCTTTATCTTTTTATTTTGCTGTCCTATAATGTATATAATATTACTTTTGCAATGCTACATATGTCATATGGTAGTTCATCTATAGTTCTATGATATGGGGTGTGTTTTCAAACTTATATTGTTAAGAGCTTTAAATCAAAAACTGAAGAGTGAAAACCTATCAAGTCTTAAAACGATTGTATATAAATTCAGTTAACACTAAATTGAAATGTTTTTGCTTTGATCATTCAGAAGCTTGTATTCATAAACTCCTGTGTATACTGCTTTTAATGGTTATTTACTTAAGAAGTATCAAACTGCATATAGGCTCACGTTGTCTATAATCGAGATGAGGCGGTGATTGCAGACGTAAACAAGCAACAACCCCAATCGTACACCAACTTGGTCCTTCTGGGTTTTTGTTCCTGTTTAGAATCAACGTTAAATCAACAATTGTCAGTAACAACAGCCCATTTACCACACCATCAAAAGGAACAATATTAAAAGGCTGTTTAATGGCTGTGCTAGCATTGCTTTGGAACACTGTCCTTATCATCTCATTTCTCAAGATAAAATAATAAACAAGAAGCAATATTAATATGTATACGACTGACCTAAATGTGACCTATAACTCTATTAAATGCAATACTACGTTTAGTCAAAGTAACTATATTCATAAAAACAACCATCGTTTCCAAACTTCCCAAACAACCCCGAATCAACCCACATCTCTTCATCCAAGTACATGTCATCACATTTACATAAATTGAAGCCTCTAATGATCAACTTACCAAAGCTGCTTGCGTCGTCTCCACCCTTTTTCAATATTTTCATCTCGATAGAGTTCGAAGCAACACCTAATTGACGAATGACACATTTACTTGTCTGTTCGTTGTTCAACACACGGTATTCGAAAACGTTTGTTTTCAGAATCGGCCCCAATGAGCCAACTATCGATTTCTCTCTTATTATCCTTGAATGTAAAATACTTTTCAGAGTAGTATATTGCAACGAGGAAAGTGGTGACGTCGTAATATGTGAATATATCAACTTCAAATTCAATGGGTACGATTTTCCTAACTTCGTGAACAGTCCATTGGAGTTCAAATAATTGGATCTATCTATTAACAGCTTTTTCACTGGATTACCAGACTTATCCTTGTCGTTAAGGAATGACCGAAGTACGGTATCACTCACTGATAAAATAGTCGGTTTATATTCTACAATCGTAGCTGCGCTTAACGTACCTTCGTTGACAATCCGTATACTGTTCACTTTTGATAGCAACCCACTCAAAATTTTCAAAATTGAACCTGTTTTAGTTGTTGAATCCAAAGGATTTAATCCAACAACTAATTTGTCGTCTTCATTCCACGAAAAATCAGACGATAGAGACATTAGTTGCGAAGCTATAGAAGAGACAAAATTTCTTTGGAAGTATTTGTACTCTTTAAAATTGTTAATTTCAGTGTATGGCTGAACATTAACGTTCACGTCGTGATCTTTAGGTGAGTAATTCATCTCTGTATTTGTTTCATCACTTGTCAAGTCGACTAAAGAATTCATGCCAATAACATTAGATTCCTCAGGGAAGGTGACCGATTTCAAATCATAATCGTGGCCAATAACGATAATAAATTTGAAACCTAACCTTAGAGCTTTTTCCAAATGTTTTGAATCAACAAAAATCAAGTCTAAATCTTCCACTTTCTTCTTGGGTATTGAATTGAAAGTGACTAACGTTCTTCCCGATATAAAGAAACTCTCAAACATTAGCAGTAAACCCCCTAAATTATCACAATCGGAGAACAATCCAACTTTTCTACAACTGGTTAAGTTGTCCAAACTAGAGCTCAATTCAAGCATCAGCTTGTTCAACTTACCCAAGCTATAATTTACACCGCCAACATTGATAACAGTAGTTGCATTTTTCAGAGCTTGGTACCAAATATCTTTTAGAGTGCCGTCACGTAATTTATACCCGGTTTGTATTCTCAACCCAGTATTCAATGGCAAACCATGTGGAACATCAACAGATCTATAAATAGCTGACTCTGACTCCTTTCTGGTTGTTGAAATGGAGGACTGATTGGTAAGGAACACTGGATCAATGTCTCTCAGGTTTGATATAATGCTCGGTATTGAAAACATAAAGATTAGCAAAAGAGCCACTATAGTTGTAGTTAAGTATTCCATTTTCGTGATTGACGCTCTGATACTTGTTATGTGGAATTGCTAACATTATTGACCTTTTCAATTGATGCATTGCTACTCGTATGATTAGAAACTTATACATAAACCTAGATCGTATGTTAAACGAATTGGGTCTGTGATGGAGGTGTGCAGATATCGCCGATAACGACTGAGACGACGCGTCGATCAAAATATCCTGAAAACAACCCTTTCCAAAGAAGACGTCTTGCACCAGTGATTTCGATGTTTGGCTTGTACAAAATGTATCCCATTTACCTTCAACCTGCAATCGATATTTCATCCTATAGCATGTAGTTTTGTTGCTTATCATACATATATACCCGCCAACCAAGTAAATGAGAATAAGAGCATCGGTTTTGTCGACAATTTCTGAAAGATTGAAGGTCTATAAGCCTCTAATACCCCCAATCTTCATCTGGGTCGTATTATTCATTACATTCCAAAATTTGGTACCGTACTTCAGAATCTCCAAATGCCACTTTCATAACCCTCAAGTCACAAGTGACCAACAAATAGATGAAGGCTACAAGATCCTGGTCATTGCCGACCCCCAATTAATAGACAATCACACATACCCAAGTCGTAGCAGTCTCGGCTTATCGTTCTCGAGATTTACTGTTGACAATTACATAAAAACCAATTTTGAAGCATTGATGAATCAGCTGGTACCTGATGCTGTTATTTTTGTCGGTGACCTTATGGATAACGGAAGGGAAAGCTTGGATGATTATTACGAGAATGAATTCAGCAGGTTCAACAAAGTTTTCCAGTTTGGAAAATGGCCAAACGCCAAAGTTCATTATAGTGTGCCCGGTAATCACGACATCGGTTGGGAAAATGGTGTCACTTTGGATTCGTTGAATAGATACAAGTCACACTTTGGGACATCCAATAAGAAAGTTGTTGAGCATGGTCATGAATTGATATTTCTTGACACGATTTCGCTATCAAACACCGAAACAGAGGAGATACATGGTCCACCTCACAAGTTTTTAGATTCGTTGGAGAATGATTTCAATCACGATAATGAGGTCGGGAAACTACCGAGGATATTGTTCACGCATGTTCCATTATTTAGGGATCCAAAAGTTCTTACTTGTGGCCCTTATCGTGAAGCAGGCCCAACTTCGTTTCCCATCGTTAGAGGTTACCAGTACCAAACTGTGATTTCTGAAGAGTTATCGAAGGAAATTTTAACGAAAGTGAAACCACAATTAACATTAGGTGGTGACGATCACGATTACTGTGAGATCGAGCGTGTTATCGATGAATCCACTGGGGAAAAGGGAGTTGAGGTGACAGTGAAGTCCATCTCTATGGCTATGGGTATTTGGAAACCTGCTGTTGAATTACTTACGTTATTCAATGACCCATTACCAACTACAGATAAATATTTTAGTGGGAAGACGTTTGCTTTTTCCATGTGTAAGATGCCTGTGCCTTACCAAGATGTCATTTTTTATGTTTCATTCAGTATTGTTAACGGCATCTACATTTTGTTTCTAAGTTTAGATAGGGCTGTTGTCAAGTACGTTGGAATTATGGAGACCAACGATACTCTGTCCACGGTTGGCAGTGGTACAGGTGCTATGATTGCTGACTACTTCAAAAGAATTGATTGGTTGAGAGTGTTTGAGTTTGCTGGTATCGAATTCATTGTGGTTCTAGTGGCTTACTGGATGCTCCTGTGAAGCTGTGCGTCTTTTTTAGTGGATTATAATAAATAGTTGAATTAATAGGAACATGTGAAAGGTTTTTAACATAATAGAAACATAGACAATCTAAAATAATAGAAGATCGTAGAAACAAAAATACAAGTCATAAATAAATGAACTTTCGGCAGGATAACAGTAAGATATTAAAAATACAGGAAAATAGAAATACATTTCATAAGAAGCATCCACAAGAAACTAAGAATTAAATGCTAAACTTTGAGCTTCTTAGTTTCTAAACCGTTCATATCATCAGATACACGTCTTTTCAACCTTTCTGAGTTCGTAGCGTGAACTAGTGGGGCTGTGGTATTCTCAACAACATTGCTATTGGGTTTAAACTCGTTCTTAGCGACTGCTTCTTTAAAGTATTCATTGAATAACCGCGCCAATCTCTTCTGCAATTCAACGTTATTCAAATCCTCGAAGAATGAATTAGTTGAAGTAAAAGAATTATCGAGAGTCGCTGGAAATTGTAGGGAATGCTTGTGTGAAACAGTTGCCAAGTTTGAACTTGAGCAGAAGCCATTCGTCAATTGAGAATCCTGGGGAGATTCACCCAGTCTTGGAGATGATGGAGGTGTTAATGCTTTCAATGATTTGTTTTCATTTTCAAATGAAGAGTGAGAGTGAGAAAGTAACATTGAAACTCCCTGGCTGATCAGCCCATTGGTTCTATCGTGGCATGATCTAGAGACATATAAGTTGAAGTTCAACACTTTCAGTATTTTGGACTCATTCATACCAAACTCCATGATTGGTAATCCCGTTATCCTACTCCAAGTCATGAAAGTATAATTTTCATCCATTTGATATTTCCATGATAGAATTAAACATGATAAGAATGTTCGGCGCGGACAGTTGATTAAATCTGGAAATGAAACAGGATTCTTAGGGTCACACTTTGCTATAACTTGATAAATTTGAATCAAATATCTCATTGTGATCAAAAGTAAATTCAAATCACTTTTACTTCTTTTCATGACTTGGATAATATATAGCTCCAATTTGTTCACCGTAGCATTTTGGCTCGAAAAAGAAGCTGTAGGAAACATTAAGTTCAATAGAAAGGCACATAATTTTATGGTGTGTTGATAATAATTCTTGTCACTGAAGTCATTGGATGTTATTATCGTTGGGGAAATTGGAGTGTTAGGGTAGCTGTTGAATGAAGTTAAACTAGACGTTGTTATTGGCGTCAAATCTTTGTATTTCGAATTCGACGATTCATTAGCTGTCTTCACGGAGAGTTGTACGCTATAGTTTGCTCTACCATGATGACGAACCGTGCTATGTTCAGCTATTGGATCTTTGGCATTGTTAGAGGGAGTAGTGAACAGGCTTAGAGATAACTTATCATCATGGGTAGGTGTAAGTAGTTGGTTCCGACTGTTCACGATCATAATACAAGTGTCTCCTTCGATCACAATAACTCTTCTGAAGCACTTATTCTAAAGCTGTTCTAATTGTATTCTGGTATCTTACGCTCAGCAAATATTTGGCAAATTATGTATGTGGATGGAAACTCGAGTAAATCAACCAATAATTTATTTGCCAAAAGCTTGTAAGGAAGAGCAACCCTGATCAAAGATAAAAGTCAGAAACAAGGATAATAAACGGCTGCCTCTTTCACTGGAAGATAAAAGGTGAAAGTGCAGTGGTCGGATGATGAGAAATTTGTATCTAAGGAATTAAAAAACAATATGTAAATCACAATCTCAGACCCTATTAGAATAACAAAGTAAGACTTAGAAAAAGAGATGACACAGTATCATTAACTTGCCTTGTTTAGAATCGCTCTATAGAAAACATTTATTTGAATTGTTTTTTTTGATGATTACGTGTTTGAAGCTATCGACGCATATAGTTGCCGGATTGGGAATATCAGCAAGGTCGATTGCGTCGATATTTATATGTATGCCTCACACCTTTACACTCCACTACCTATATACCCGGATCATAACCGTTTATCAAGTACGTACACAATTACAATACCAAAGAAAACAAGATACACCTTATTTCATCCTTATGATTTCTAATTACAAAAAGCATTTTTTTGCTTCAATTAGCTAAGAACATACAAATCATTCCAAAATGGCATCTTTATATCAATTGGACGAAGAAACTAAGAAATTGCTCACATTGGATAACTTTTTGGATAATTTAACAGTCCCTGAGTTTATCAACAAGGTTCTAAAGAACCTCTCGACGGAAGAAGAAGAGAACAATGGATTTTCTTACCTAGATCCAAAACCTTATATTAGAACATTTGAATCAACATTAACTGAATTGAACAAGTTGAGCAAAGATTGTCTTTCCAAAAAATCCAAATTTGAAACAACCTCAAACGTCAAAGAAATTGAACATTATAACAACGTCTTAAAACTAGCTTCAAAAGCAAACAACTTGAATGTCAAGTTTAATAAATTAAACGATAGAATCGGATCTATAAATAATAAAATTCGTCCGCTCGGAGAGAAATTAACAAAAGCTAATAATCTGAAAGAAAATACTGTTCATTTGATCTTTGTTACTAAATGTTACAACGAATTTTATACAAAAGGCAAGCCACCTATTGAACTAACTAACTTCAAACCATTTGAAATGGAAAAGATTGCATTGACTTTGAATCGGTTGTTGAAACTTTCTACAAAGCTAGTTTCTGGCGACCTACCAAAATCAAGTTCTTGTAATCAATTAATAGTAACCCACGCAGAACAATTCGAAACAAACTTACTAGAAACCTTTAATAAATATTATAACTTAAAGGACTTCCCTAAATTACGTGATATTTCATCAATTCTTTTCAAATTCAATGGGGGTACCAACATTGTTCAATTTTTCATTAATAAACACTCGCTCTTTGATGAGTTTAAAGACAAAGATGCTTCTGTTAACGATTCATACTGGCATGAATTGGGTAATCCTGATAACTCTCCAAGTTTAGATCCTTTTACCTTCCAAATCCTCCAATCGATTGTCAAATTAATCAATAATGAATTTGATTCAATAAGAGAAATTTTTCAAGACAATACAAATGTTGTTTTGATTTCTTTCCTTTCCAAGTTTTACAATGAGTTGGTACGTTCCAGAATCCAATACCTTATAAAAATGTCGTCTTCGTATTCGAAATTGGCGATGATTCGAACGTTACATATGTTGTCCACACATTTGTTGAAAACAACAGAAAGTTTGAAAGAGTTTTTTGTTTCCAGAGACTTGGATATTTCTGGTGAGTTGGATTCTTTCTGCAATGGCTTATTCAATGAATATTTGATTAATGACTCGTACTTCATTATCGAAAAGGAGTCTTTGATGGAATTAATTTCTCAACAAATATCACCATTTCAGATTAAAAACGAAAAGTTTTTTTCAAAGGGTTTGCTAACTGCTAAAGTAAAATCTTTCAAAGATAACCAATCAAATGAACTTTCTGAATTTGAGAAGTCGGAGAGTGCAACCACAATGGCTCCCCATTTGGATGAAGTTCTGGTGGATGAAAGTACTTTACACAACGGTGGAAGTTCAACAAGAAGATTCTTGTCATATACCAAGAAGACAAGGAAATTGACTTCAATCTCCAACTTCATTAAAAACGTCGAAAGGTCTTCGTCACTCAAAAATAAAGCATCGTCTTCAACTTTGACGTCAATAAACAGCAGTAGTCATCTTGGTGCTCACTCTCGGAAAGGTTCTGAATCTTTGAAAACCGATTCACTTGATGATGAAAATTCACACTTATCATTGACGGTGACCGAAAAGATTCTTAAACACGTCGTTGAATCATTGACGAGAGCCATCGAACTAGTTCCATTCAAAATTAATGAGTATTCAATTCAAATATTCGAAATATTCTTATCCACATTCGGATCAGGATACCTTTCTTTAGGGCTTGAAGTTGTCTATTCAACTGGTATTACCCAACAAAGCTCAAAAATGTCATCATTCTTTGGTTCAAATTCTAATGATTTGGATTTAACGTTTTTATCATCTATTCAATTAATATCGTTACAAATTCAATTACTATCCTTAATCTCCAAGAAGTTCATCCTGCCACTACTGTTAAACCCTTCCATGAAATCCAAGTTAGCCAATGCTTTTAACTCATACTTTCTGGACTTGGAAATCTCATTGAATATCATCATTGATGAGTTAATCGAACTAATCTACCTAACAATGTCACGTATCTTAAATAGTCAAAATCAAGATGATTTTAATACAGGTCCAACCACAACGAGCTCATTACATGCCACATTTGAAAACACTCCACATAACAACAACGGATATAGCTATAATGGCGGTTCCCAGAATGGTTATGGCTCAGCATTACAACATGACAGTTCGGTAACACCAGAACAAACACCAACCTCACAAGCATTAATGAACTTCACTGAAACTGTCATTGTCTCCATTTCGAAGTACTTCCAATTTGATCCTTCGTTAAAGATCGATATTTTGAAGATGGTGTTGAGTAATTTACTAGGCTTATTGATCAGCCACTTTATGAAATTTAAAGTGTCTGGTGAAGTTGGTAACATGAGATGCACACAGGATATCATTTCGTACATTTCTTTGTTTGACTTACCTGCGATCAAAGAGCCTTATGTTGACCCAGCGTCGAGTGGTCATGAGTACAACGATGGTGGTGCTGCTGGATCAGAGAACTTGAAGGAAAGCGAGGAACTTTTAGGCTTACGTGACACATTTCAAGTTTTACGTGAAATTAACGTGTTGTTCTCGTGCCGTGAGGATTCCATTCGGGACTTAGTTAATGAGGGTAAGTTGATTGGTTTGAAGAGATCTGTGATTAAGGGAGTTTTAAAGAGAAGAGGAGATTTCCAAGAACGCTTTTTGGCTAACATTTGAATTTATTTCTTCCAATATTTATATCGTATGAAGGTATTCTACGTAGTTAGTTTCAGATCACTATATTATCACTATATTATCACTATGAATATTTACCAAAATATAGGACGTATCAAGTAATATCTAAAGCAATCAAAAGCTCTAGCAATCACACAGAAAGGAAAAGAAAACCAGTATTATGTATTTTGTACCAGACTAAAACGCCAAGTCAGACTTTAAAAACTCGGTAATTATCAATTTAGATTCTTCAATAGTTTTATTTTCCAAGTTCATATCATAGGCACTTAAATCTAAATCAGAATCATTTAATTTACAGAGTGTACCAGTATTCATCTTGGTATCTTTGTCGTTACCGCCCGATTCTTGGAACTTCGTGATTCTCTCTGGAGAAATGTTATAATTGAGAACTAGATTGGCACGTAGTCCAATAAGAGGTAGCATACACCTAGCCAACAAACTCATCTTAAATATTTGAGATTCCTTAGGATCGGACTGAATCGACTGGGAGAGGTTGCCCCCTTCCACTGCTATTATTCTATCAATTGAGGTGATTAAAATCAATAATTCTTCTTGAGTCTTGAAATTAAGGTTGGCTAGATTAACTGAAATAAACCCAATATAATCTTTAGCAAACACAAGTTCTTCTTCGCTCTTGCTAGAATTAATCATACTGAACGATCTATTGATAGTTTTCAACAGTTTCTTTGTAGACGATTTACTTTCTTGCAAAATCTTAAACATGTTTCTCAAGAAATTAACTTCATGGAATAAGTCATTCGAGAACTTTCTTCTATATTCAACGGTCAATTTTAGACCTTCAAGATAACTACTTTCAATCAAACTTTCATGTTTTTCGAATAATTCCTCATGCATAACCATTGCGACAGACTTGATAGCGTATATTTGAGATGACTCTAAAGCAATGATGGTAGGGATGCAGATTTTAGGATTCGCAAAACCTAACTTAACAATCAATTGAAGGAAATGAATAGCCTTAAACGAATGTTCAAATTCATCAATGATACAGTTTTTTAATATAGGACTGAGATAACGTTGGACTAGTGACGAGCAAATACCATCATTAACATATTGTGATGATTTGCCATGGAACACTTGAACATCTAATTTAACCTTTTTAGAATCTTTATTTTCTAATCCGTTTCTTTCGATTGATTTCTTTTCTTCTAACTCTAAGAAGATACCCAACCCATTTGTAACAACATCTTGTAACTTCAGATCATCTTCCTCAAAAGCCAGATCCATAACTTTCAAAATTTGTTGACTCATGAAAAAAGTAGGTGAAGATATACAAACATTAATTAAATTTCTTATGGCAACTCTTCTCAAGTTCTCGTCTGATTTCTTGCTACAGAAGATAAGAATGTGCTTCACAATGAAACTTGTCACTGCTTCTTTGTCACTGATATTCTTAAAAAAGGCCTTATGTTCATCAAACGAGCAATATCTTCCAAAATTTCCTAACAAAAATAGCAATCTTTGAATTTTTGCATCCGGCTTATAACCAGGTTCTTTAACCTTAGGAATATAAGGTCTAATCAGATCTAAAGAGGATGCACAGGCTTTTGCCAATGTACGGGTATCTTTTTTAAGAACCGACAATAGCCATAAACAAGGCATTGCTTCATCCAATTCTCCCGCATTAAACTTGGTTAATCTTTTCAATAACGACAATTGACACTGGCTCACAAAACTCGGTTTTAGAGACAGCATTTGAGGTAAGGTATATTTAAATATTTGTAAAGCGTAGAAACACACCAAACTCCCGGTTGAGCTATCATCTGTTAAGTATGGTTGTAACGACAAAAGTTGATCTTGTGAGATTAAAGAGCCTTCACATTTAACTATAATAGACAATAAACCCATCATATTTTCAACAGTGGTACTTTGTGCTTCAATATGAACTGACTGAGTAACGAACTCTAAAATATGATTAATTATTAATGACGTCGCTTTCATTTTAGGTTCATGGCTAGTGGTGGTGAAAATAACCTTTTCTTTGAAGAACCGTTCAAAATAGTCCCAGTTCTTATCGTTCACCTTAATCACATTAACGATACTTTCAATTCTTGGAGCCAGTATGTGTTTCGAATCGTTTGTTGGGAGAAGCGCAAAAAACCAGACGTCTAGTAAAGTATTGGTAGCTAGATCAACTATTGCATCTTCTTCGTCATCCAACCTTCTTAATAACCTCTCACAAACAAGTGCCCTGACAGCTTTGTCATCAGTCAGAACATACATTTTCTTTGCTAAAGCAATTGATTTCTTTCTAACAAGTATGCTGTTGTCGTTTATCCTATCGCAGATAATAACATAATATTCGTCGATGATTTTTGGATCTGTTCCAACATAATTAGTTAGTAGTTCAATGATAGAGTCCCTAACACTTGAGTAAGACTCGTTTAACCTCAGAGCAATAGACTTTTTGATTGTTGGAACTGTCAATAATGATGGGTCACGATCAATTAATAAAGATAAATTCTTGACTGCACCTTTTCTTGATTTTGCTTTTGCATGGTCCAATGATTTGATAATCAAATTCAAGAAATTATCATAATGATTGCATAAACCTTGAGAAAGTAATATCTGTAAATATGCTTCCTTATGATCTGTTAGCTTGTTACCTTCGTCAACCACATAGTGGCCATCGTGTAAAATATTCAATAACAGTTTCTCAGTTGATAATAATTCTTCAAACAATGCTCGATTTGACTCCTGCTCTGATTTTTCGTCTTCTAGCATCTTTTGGAGCAGTGCTTTCTTCAAAGTTGAGAGAGCGATGAAAAATTTCGTATAGAAGTGATCTATCATATTAAATCCCTCCACATTTTCGATGCTTTTCAAATGAACTAAAACAGTGAAGTAAAAACCGACCAACTTTTTGAAGTTATCAACACTCATATCAGTAGAAAATCTAATAGGGCTTTGTGAGGATCTTAATTTCATAATCTTTGAAGCAATAAGACAGACTATCTCCAATGAATAAGCTTCAACATTGGTATTATACTTTTCTGAATTACACACAAATAACATCACATTCATAATTGACTCTAAAAGCGTTTCACTGGCTGAATATTCAGGGTTTATGACCATAGTAACTAAATCTTCAACAAAGTTGTCAAAAACTTTTCTGTTAGTCAGAAGGGTGGTGAGATTTGTGGCAAGGAGAGATGCAAACTCATTTGAAGTTCGAGTAATCTCCTTCGATGTGTCCTGAATATGTGCATAAAAACCTTCAGTCATTTCGGTTCTCATTTTCTCTTTCTTTGCAGCTTTACTAGTGTCATTCAATAGTTGCCAGTATTGTTCATCAAACTTGTAGTTCATTATACCAAAACTCTGGATCATCCTGATAATTAGAACTGTCACAGTTTGTACGTTGGCACCTGTTGATAGTCTGTATTGTCTCGACTGGATTTTACCTTGAGGTAACTTACAAAAATTGCTGGCTAACTCGTTCAATATGAACTCATGTTGTTCTGGGTTCTTGTCAAATACTTCAAATATGATATTTGCTGCCGAATTACGTAGTTTATGGTAGAATATCACTGAGACTGAATGTCTTGATTTTGGATCATGCTCGACAAATAAAATTTTAAACGCAAAGTATTCCAGTTTAGTGATGATGCTCTCGTCGATTGAAGTTATTTTAACAAAAACGGCCAACAGCTCAATTATTTTAGACAAAAATTCCAAGATCGTGGGTATTAAATGGATACCCGGTATCACTTTTTCAGAAAACTGATAGTTGATCAAAGATAACAGCTCATCACCTAAATTGAAAACAAAATCCAACACGGAGTTTAAATATGTTTCCTGGTATAGTTGTTTCTCTGGTCTACCACTGGTCAATACCAGCATGAGAATAATGGAGGCTTTGCAACCATTACAGCCTAAATGAGCAAGTTCATTGATCTGACTTGGATCATCTAACGATCTAAAATCAGACCATGAAATATCAGTACAGTTGACTAGAGACCGCTGTGAGAGTTGTTCGATTCTTAATAGTACATCTATCTCAATACTTTGTAGTGAATTAGCAAACCATAACCTTGTTACATTTTCCTCCAAGACATGCAAAGTATCAGTATTTAGTAGGTAGTCATATTGTTTGTCACTTTTGTTGAGGGAGAAAGAGATCCAAATACCATTATTATCAAAGTCAAAGTTGTCATCTTTCAACCCTATCTCCTTCATTTTGTCATTAATGATGTTCAAGGACATCAAGTTTAAATCTTTCGCACCTATCAATGGCGATTCTTTTGGTAGTTCGCTACTTTCTTTGGCATATGGTTTGATTTTCTTCGGTGAGTTGTTGTTTGATTCTGATTCCAGGTGGTTTCTCTTACGTGGGGATCTCTCGGGTGAAGAAGGGATTTTTTGCTCCATTTTTAGTAGTTTTGGCGTCATGTCGATAGTATTGTTTATGAATGAGTTAATCTCATCATCATCTGGTTGACTATCTATTCTGATTCTCTTCACTTTCAAATCAGGCTTAACTAGTTGACGCTTGGTAACAGGCTCAATTTTTTGAAGAATCTCACTCTCAAAAGCAGGCATTTCGCTTTCAGAGATGATTGTTTGGTTCAGTTCAGGTTTTTCCGGTAATCTAATTGCTGGTTTTTTGAATCTTAAATATTTTAAATCTTCTGCCGGGGTATCCAACTCTTTGATTAATTCATTGATTAAATTCTCGTCATAGCCCTCGCTGGGAAGCTGAAAACTTTCCTGAGAAAGAGGCGTCTGGTCATTTGGTAATGTAACGACAAACGGAGATGCAAATGGAGCAACTAAATAATAACAAAATTGTTAGTATTCAAAACGTGGTATGATAAAGAAAAGGAAAGTAATTATACTCACTGTCTTGTTTGGGAACAAGGTAACAAAATGGGTGATTCAACAACGCAGCTGGAAGGTTTGTCGGGTACTGTAAATCCTCCAGATCTGGATTATCTGGCAAAGACATTATCAGAAATGTGTTGTAGGCAGTTGAGATACCGGTGTCTAGTTGGTTTAATCCGGTGGGTACAGAAACAAAAGAGAAGCTGGGGGCCATGCTATCAAATGTCAAATACTCCATATAAACTAATTTGATTTAAAAACAAAGCTCGATCCAGTTTGTCCGAAAGGGGAAAAGATGGGGCCTAGGTGAAGGCACACACACCCGTACACCTGAACTTGTCTAAATGAGGCAGTTCTCTATGGGCATTTTACAACAGGTCCTAATAATTTGTATATACAAGACAACTGATTCATCCAACAAAGTCTCCATTTCTATCCTGAAAGATTGATAAAGCATTGTCACTAAAAACATACAAGTACTCTTCCACATATGACGACTAAGATATACACCCAAAGTTCCTTGTCAAAGGAGCAAATCGAAGAAAACATAAAGAACAACTCACGGAATGAGATTGATTGGCTAATAAATGAGGTGATCCGCCCCCAATTACCTTTGGTAAAAGAGAACCTGTTCAATTGTTTCGCCAAGATTGATGAGGCAAATGACCAAGAATACAAACTACCGCTGTCGTCTCATAATTCCGAAATTCTAAAAGGTGTCATTACTAGACAGAACTTCAAAATCACAGGTCTAAATATTTCAATCAAGTCCAAAAATGTCAATAATGGTAAAGTTTTTAATTTGAGACTGAGAAACGGAAATGTTCTTCTTATACGACAAATCTTGGACTGTCATGATTCGATTTACAATTCGATTGGTATAATTGATAAATTACTCGATAATGAAAACATTGATAGATCAATATTTTTGAAATATATTGAAAATCTATGTAACCAAATTGATATTGCAAAGCGCTCGCTAGAATCACCAAAAGAAGCTTATGTCTTCCCACAATATAGAATAAATTCGTATCTGCTAGAACCAGAATTGCCAAATTCTGTTTCATTGGACTTTTTCGTTAGCAACAGTGACCTAGCAATAGATTTCAAAAGCTTGAAACCAATAACAACGAAACCATGGGATATCATTGTTGATCCAAGGAAGAAAATATCTTTTGCTGATTATGTTAGATCAAGAATATCAGAAGACCGATCCACCTCAATCTCAAATATCCTAATCTCAGAGTATAATAAACATCTCGAATGGAAAAAGAAAGAAGCGTTAATGGCTAAGGAAGAGCAACCTGTTGGTTTTGGTTCGACTATTAAATCCATTTTCAATTCAAACTCTGACCCTTCATGCTCAACATTATTGAAATCTGCTAGTAAATATTTGGAGGAAGCGATCACTTATGTTGATAATGAGGGTAATCCAATAGTGGTCAGCATTCAAGAAACGTGTGATATTGTAACATCTGACCCAGTGTTGTTGTCAATTAGCATTAAACTGGAAAGTCTCGAAAAGACTATTGTCAAGATTTTGGAGAATTTCAAAAGCTGTATATGAGTTTGTGGCTACTTGTTAATTGATGTGCAAGATAACAGTCAAATTTACATCATGAGTCCAAGGGCTTTGATTTCTTTAACGATTCCAACTGTGTAGTTAACTCTGCCTTTTTAGCTTTAAGTTCAGATAATCTTCTTTTATCTTTATCAGGACCGTTAATGCCACGAGAAGTCAAATTCTCAAGCTCTAAAGTTGATGTTTCATATCTAGTTTTCAAAACACCTTTCTCTCGTTCTGATTTAGTAACGATATCATTCAATGCAACGAAGTCTTTATCGATTTGAGGGCCAACCAACGATTTTAAGTATTCTGATTTTCTTAAAACGGCAGATTCCGGAATCACGTCGAACACAGTCTTTGTTGTTAGAACCGTTTGATAATTTGTGAGATCTGATGTGACTTCATCTATAGGTTCTATTGATCTACTCAAAAGATTTATGGAGTTATTCAAAAGACGAATCGATGTTTCTAAGTCTTTGGAATTTACAGACATTCTCAATTTTAGGGGTATGTGTTACTTGAGTAAACTGTAATTGATCATTAAAACAATGTTGGGTCGAATGTATAGGCTTGAAGTAGGAGTGTATAGATGAATAAGGTTAAACCTTCAAACATTTATTTTGTACATGCTGCCTGGATTACGCGGTGTATCTAATAAAAAGCTTAATGAGATGAAAACAAAGAGAAAAGTGTAGATAGTGGTGCGAGGTGTATATGTTTATGATACCTCATTTGTTGTACTTGGTCAAACTTTGGTCCATATGAGTTTCAATATGAATGGATTCGAAACTGTAAATTAAGTCAAAGACTTACTTTTCATTTAACTTAAGAAGATTTCGTAAGAGAACTATTATAATGTAAAATTCCAAGGACAGCTACAAAAAACAAATTTCAATTTGTTTTGAGTTTTCAAGCTTCGGTGGGGATTTTTGAAATTTCTCTAAAAGATAAAAAGTTATCCTTAATTGGTTATTACATTAACTTTACAATTAATCCCGACAGACACGTCATTGTAAAGTTCAATAAATACCTGAATTATAAAGATCCATATTTTGTTCAGATTTAGATACTTAAGTTACCGTAAAGGAGCAAATGATCTATAGATATACAAACAAATCACGAACAAGAGGCTTAAATTTTCGATTGACGAACTAAACACAGACCCTGATTCTGAAATATATGTTTTTTAGCATGAAGATGTAGATAAACCTAATAAATAATAATTCGAATCAAGCAGTGGTTTAAGAACAGCCAAAGATTATTTTTTAAAACTTCGTCGCTGTTTCTCTAATAGAAGTATCCTCTTCCCATCTATTGGCAAGCTTAATTGCCCTTAAAATTCTAGCGGCAATGCCTACAAAATAGTCTTTTATACACATTTTGTACAATTAATAATAACGGTACCATTCCAGGGGAGGGCAACAGTTAGCAGTTGAACCATTAATGGAAATAAGTTTCGCACTTAAGACTTACTCCCCCAATAAGATACAGAGCTCAATACCTCTAAAACTATAATCATGACAGCCACAGATTTTTACTGAGCTACAACTGTACATAGCAACACACATTTCTTACGTTTTCAACTAGTCATCTTGTCAACAAATGGATTAAATAGACGTGAAGTACGCATATAACCTGGGATCTCTTCTGCCACAAACCTACAGGGTCATCACACGCGAAGAATCTTTCTATACCAAAGCCTAAAACTTGTTGGACAATGAACCTGTATATACATGAGATATACTTTATGCTATCGAACCAAATACATCAGTACAGTAAATACTACTATAGATAGTAAGTTACTTTCTCTGACCAATAGGCATTATTAAACGTTTCATCTCAAATTAATTGAGGAACGTGAGACCGAAAGCAATTGTACCATTCTGGGGTGATCACCCCGTCTACTCCAACTCCACACCTATAAGAGGCCAAATGCAAGTGTTTCATCTAAGCTCCTCCTTTCCGTTTGCTCAGGAACATGCGTGGGAACAAAACAAGACCGTGCAAACCGTAGCTTAATAGCTCATCCATCCGCATAAACTCAAGATAGAGTGAGGCGATCCATTTTCTTTTTTTTCGACCAAGGCATTCTGCGGCATACTACATGCATAAGCGCAACCTTGTAAGTGGAGATGCATCCTCGCCGCACAAAATAATCGTCTAAACAGCGCCCCCCTCAAAAAATTACTAAGGTTATTTGGCGAAAATTCGCGGACTCACACATTGAACGCTCTCCCCCATGTACAAGAATATGTATAGATCACCAATGCGTCTGGCATATTGCACACATAGTCTTCGTTTGATGTGATATATAAATGAACATGCTTCTCTCTTATTTTCTTTTTGTGTCTCAACATCTTTTAATTTCAGTATAGAATAAACCTGATCTTTAATTACAATCCTTACCTAAAATTCCAACTCAAATTTCTTTTAACTTACAGCAGTTCAACCAGCAGTGCCATAACCTTTGAACCTTGTCTGCCTATACATATATAGAACTAATCCAAATGGAAAATTCAGATTCCTCCAAGTTTAACAACAATCATAATGACAACAGCAGAAAAGTTTCAAATTTCAACGGATTCGTTCCTATGCAATATTCTCCACAACAATACATGGGCCCAAACCAACCAGTTTTTGTTCCAAATCAAAGTGGACAACCTATCCAAAATGGACATGAAAGTAATAATGGAAATCATCTGATACCTCAATTTTCTTTGATCCCAAACGGTTACCAAAATACCCCGGCTTCAGGTGGTCCTCTGCACATAAATGGGAACTACAGTTATAACCAACAACCTGAAAATATAGTAGGGGATTTTTCTCCTAGTCCAACATACAATTCGGCTTATCCTGATAGAGCGAATCATCCTCCTGGATCAGTTTATTCTTCGAACGAAATGAGACGAAGAGCCAGCGTTGGATACCAAGTTTTATCACCTTCAAATGCCAACCCATTAAAAAAAGTTAACGAATCTTACCACGACATGGAGATAAAATCTTACAAAAACATTCCAACTCAAACCACAAAATCTAGTATAGATCCTAAAAGCCGGAGATCTGGTTCACCAAAGTTGATAAACTCACCAAGAAGTTCTACAAAAGGCAGAAGAAGGTCAAGCGTGTCATCAACTGCTAGCTCCGCTACAAACAAGACAAGAAGATCAAGGAACGGTTGCTTGACTTGCAGACTACGAAAAAAGAAGTGCTGTGAAACCAGACCACAATGCGCAGAGTGTTCAAGATTATCCATTCGTTGTAGGTGGCCAACTCCGGGAAGCGAACGCAGAAACAGATCAAAGAACAATCTTTTCAATCACGATGAAATGAAGCATGAAATATATGGTACTATCAAGATATTAAGGGGTGTGGTTGATTATAAAATAGAAGGTTAGGGTTATTGTTCAGTCAAAAGATGTGTATTTCTGTTTTGTTTTTCTTTTTTGGTTTTGTTATTGATTTTCCACCCCGACAGTTTATTATTTGCTACGTGAATCTACTATATCACACTTAGGAGCAGGTTGTTTCTAGGGATTTGAATCTTTTTCTTTTTATGGTGTTATTTTCTTTTAATTATTGGCTTTGCTTAGAGTGTTTATGTTTTTCGTTTTTCGTTTTTTTATTACTTATTACTTATGTTTTATGCTTTTCCTTTACGATATCATGATGAGGGACATCAATTTATACACTTTTCAGAAATATCTCACTCCACTAGTGGCTCATACATATATATTCAGGTGAACACTTTATAAATGTACTAGTAATAAATTTACTTTCTCAAATTCATAATTTTGTGGGAACTACCTAAATTGTTAAACTATCAATTCAACAGCAAGTGACTGGTATTTTTATGGTTTTATGGTTGATAAAGCAATTTGCCATTTGAACTACTTCTTAACCGTATTTACAGGCGCAAATTACTCCACAAAAACGTATAGACTGAACAGTAGATACAGAGCTGGCACTTTTTATGCAATACTTTGTTTTGCCAGGTTAAAGCTTGCTTAGGTTCGCAAAGCAAATCATCGCCTTGTGAGCAACGAAATATAACTGAACTTGGATGTGCCTTGCACCCCTGCAAAAGAAATTTTATAATTTTATGCGGCAAATAATAAACCAGATATTCCATGCATGGAAACTACTAGCTCGCGAAGTCAGTTTGATTCAAAAGAGACAACCTATACAGGCATTACTAGGACAAGTTTAGCTTTACGTATCATATTATCTCAATAAACGATTTTGAACTGCAAAAACACCCACACTAGGCTATAGAACTTTCTCGATTCTCCCAGGCCTTCGAATATAAGCTTCACTTGATCTATCTTTAAAACACGGAGCATATCTGGCATCTTTTACATTAGTTCTTTGCATAAAAGCAATACGGATTATTGATATGTAAAGATAGCCGAATGTTGTAGGTATGCAAAATCTTCTAAGAACAAAAACAGGTACATAAATAATACTTCGATTGCTTGCTTTACTTGACCAAAATGATTTGTGTTTCTGGATTGGCAACAAACAGCTTCACTAGAACTTTATAAATATAGAGAGAAACATTCACCTATTCATATGCACCTTCTCAGATCATTAACACCGTTCCGTCAAGATTTGTTGTTCTCAAGACCCTGATCGTTGCTCTTGTTTCTGAATTCAGTTTAAAACTGGTCAGCTCAGAAAGTATAGTTTCCCAAATAGAAATACATGGAAGAGTTTAGTAACTTTCACTTTTTATCTACTTAGAACTATTAAAGATAGATATTTATAAGCACTACCAATTAGACATTCCTTCTAAATAGGCAAACAAAGGTTTTAAACTTGCGGACCCAGACCCAAGAACTTTGTTGCTTTTCTTTGATGTATGCACAATGTAAATCGTATTGAATTTCACGTCGGAACCTCAGAATTTTGGAATAAGGCAATTATTTTAAAGGCGCCGCACAAAATTTGTCTTTCATAGTTGGATACTTGTTGTGATTGATAGCGGCCGATTGCGCAACGCCAAAGCTTGCTAGGGCACATTAGCACACCAAAATGTCTGTATAGAAAATCCTCATTATGTATGTATCATAAATTCATTACCATAGGCACGAAGACTTTGTACAATTCCTTATGCAACCATTTACTATTCTATTGATATAATACACATTGAAATAAACTGAAATATGTCGTTACTGAGATAGTGGACTCGCATAGGAGTATTAACTGCTGCAAAGTAGACCAAACCAAGACCTTTTTTTCTACAATCAGCGAAACAATAAACAATACAGATAGCTCTTGTTCAATTGTTCCAGTGCTTATATCCATCATTCAATTCAATTCAGAAAATATAGGACCAGAATGTTATCTTGAATACTTTCTGTTATTTTTGTTATATATTTAATCATTCAACCGAACCAGGTATGTATTTGGATTATCCGTACCCCAATTGGCTTATGATTATGATCTAGCCGCAACATTCACACTTTGCTAGACGATACTTTGGAGTTGGCAACATTTTATATAATCATAATGCCTGTTTGACGCAAACAACCAAAATGTGGAAGCAAATATCATGAGAAATGGAAGGGTTTCTTATAAGGCTAAGTTTATACCAAATTCAATCACTATTACTTGAGATGAAAACAAAAGAAAGCTATCTTGTTTGTGAATGGAAGGACATAAAGACGCTGTCTGAGCTTTCATTTAAATTGAGTATCTAAGCTTTCCTAGGTCATCTATATAAAGTATACTAATATGTTGACCTCAATTGCATTGCCTTTTGAATAAAATACAGACAATGGCAAACTTCCCCGCAATCTATGATTTCCAGAACAAAAACTACGTAGCAGCAATTCATATTTCACATTTAAAGACGGGCTTGTTTCTTGCACAAATAAGATAGATAGTCTGTCAACGCAAATATAAAAGTTTTGTAACGAAAGTTGCTCATATTATTTGTGACCAAAGATCAGAAAAACGTAGTTCAAGACGGATCTCTCTCACTTTGAAGGGATCGTCATTTAGAACAGGGTACTTCTAACTCATCTGCTATGTTCTCTTTTGATTCTCAAAAAGCTTATTTACTCTTTTGCTTACAAATCTTAATTCAATTTATCATTTGCGAAAAGTTGTGTTGCGATTGGCGGTTTGACATGACACAGGGATTCCAAAGATCTTTGCAAATAGGCATTCACGTTTCTTTTTCATGATGATTTACTCCCACCTAAACATGTATGTTCAAAGTTTCCAAATGGCACTGCATGCAGGGGCTTGCATAGACAAGAAGCGGCTGGGCGGAATTTACTGTTGAGCACCCGCTTTCTTCATCCCCACCAGTCTTCTGACAATTTGATTGAGTCTACAATTTAGGTCTTCGATTAATTGGAAACGTTTGAATCTGATCTGAGCTACTTTACGAGTACGTTGGCCTAACTAAAGCTACTTATTAGGATGCATGATACCCACTATCTATATGTATAAATGCAGTTTGATGAAGGCGCCAAGAGAGTTATAAATCGAGAGAATTAAAGTTCCCCACATATTTCTTATGTGAACTTCAAAACCTATGTTCTATTAGTCGGATGAACCATCCTGATCGGCTGTAATTTAAATCACAAAATAGGATATAGATTTATATTTCGAAGTCAAAATAATGTACATGTAGAATGTAGTTACCACTAATATAAACCAAGAGTAGAGATAACCAAAACAGTAACGGTTGAGTGGAGTACCTTATTGTTTCTTTCTTCAGGAATCAGAAGATTAGGCCTTACTTCTAGATTATGAACAGAAAAGCTTCATATAAGATACTTCTATGGAGTTACATTTCAAGTGTTTAACTGCACTAGTGGGCAGGGAGCGTGATACATAAACCCAATATTTGAAATATAAACGTATCATATTTACATGTTGCCATTACTTAAGAGCTTTCAGTTGGGTCACTAGTAATTGCTTAGAAGAAGATGTGGTGAATGCAATTTGGAATTAGTGAAGCTTTCTAATTATAAAAAATACGATATCTATCACACGTCAGTTGCTATTGTCAATCGTACAGCAAATGCTTAATTACATATGCACGCCTTTCTGCATGCGCAAACTCCTATACGATTATCATGTATATGGAATGAAATTCAAATATGCACAGTAGCAATTTATAACCCCTTTAAAGCTGTGATAATAACTCAGGTTTTTAAATTTCTGGAGTTGAAGTCAAACGTTTTGTTTATATATCCAACATCACACTGCATTGCACTATACTTCAGAAGACTACCAGAAAAAAGTCCTCAAAACCCCTTTCTTGATTACATATCCTTTTTTCTTGACTAAGTGTTGTATAGGTATTTTTTAAACTCGTTAAAAAATGAGTTGAGAAGTAAAAAACAACGATTTTATCAATCATAGTGTTTATAAGAAGTCATGCATTTATTTTCAAGCCTCCAAAGAAAGTCTCACTTTCTTGCCTAGAGTGCAACATCTCCTGTCTCGAACAACGCAGGTGCATGGCTTCAATAAGAGGATGATAGCTTATAGTCATAGGTTTTTTATTGAATCATATGAGGCCTTATGGATCATACTTCATTTGCAACAACTTATGCTGATCAAGCGAATGTTATTCCTTTCGAAGTCTGGTTCTCAGTTCAGTTTCCATTTGAAATTGAATTATATCCTACATGGAAAACAGGGATTAATTTGAAAAATGGCTCAAATCAAACCTCCAAAGCAATGAAAACATAAGATTTTATGTTCGATCGTACTAAAACCACATAGCTCCAAGATAATGCTACTTTGAGTTTCTTTATAACTTACGTCGTTTACTCGTATATAAACTGCACACATACCAACGTGTATCTCAAATGGTTTTCTAAATCCAATGTGATTTCCCATACATATGTCCAATTTGGAAAAATTTCTTTGTATCTATGCACTCAATCGGCATATGCTCTGGCAAGTTATAAATTGGGTTATTGCAACTTTCCATGCTATTGAGTCCTTCTTTTTGAACGCCCAACGACTTTTTCTGAAAGATTCCTGCTGAAACTGTCTCTCCCTTTCTCCCAATTCCTGGATGCAAGAAGTTCAGTTTGGATCTAAGATCATCAGTGGGCTTTGTGCTGGATTCCTACATATTACCCATACGGTGAAAAACAGAGATTCGTGGAAGGTAAGCTAGAGCTGCCAATAAGTTTACAATTGGCCTATGATTTGTGTTTTTGATTTTCAACTGCGTGAAACTTATAATGTTATTAGTGTTTTGCAAGTATAATTTATGATATGTATACAAAAAAATAATAATAATTGAAAGTAAAATATGAAATAAAAATAAAAAGCCATATGATTGTCCTCTAAAAATCCCTATTATAATACCTATAATACCCAAATTTCCGACTAGAACCCCGTCAATTGAATCAGCCGACGATTCAAACAACTACCCAAATGTGGCTCAGACTTCAATGAAAACTACCATCACCAACCATATCCACAAACTCATACAAACACTCTGAAAGCATCTCTGAATATAACTCGAAACACACATTGAACACCTCATAATAATCACTAACGATTTTCTTTAACTGAGATCTAATAAACTCATGTTTGTAAAACTTTCCATAGGAGACACTCAATTTATGCACCATAGATTTTTGAGTATCAACGTCGAATTGAAATCTATCGCTATCACAAACAGGGGCATCAAGGCCGTTCGGTGGAATCAACGTCTTATCATGCATTTCATTAATGAGAATATCAATTACGGCATCAATATATATTGTCTTTAGTGAGTTTATTGATGATGAACCAATGTTAACCTTTTCAACCTGCTGAATTAAATGATCAACAGTTTTCAAATCAAAATTAATGTCAACTATCTCATTGCTTTGATCTAATGAGAATCCCATTTGTAGCAACTTGTCCTTTGCATTATTAGATAGAATCTTGTACACCTGTTCTTTGAAAGCAGTGTCAAATTTATTTGATTCCCAAAGGTTAACATAAGCAGTTATGAAATCATCTATCTCAATTAAGAAATGAACGAAATTGATTAAATTTAATTGTGTCTTATTTATCAATTGATCACGTGGTATTCCATTTGGTATCCTGATAGCCTTTTCATTATGATAATTTCCTAAAATCACACCGATACTTTGCAGAGTAACCACAGATCTAACAGATTTGGCAATCTGAGATATTTGAACTGAAAAGACTTGTAAAAACTCAGGCATATCAAATTTCTTAGTAGTACTACTTGAACAAACAAAATTAACAAATAAATTATTGAAGTATTTGTAACCAGTCACAGGATGGAAATTCAAATCACTTTGATCGACGATTGCCCTTTGTGTCATCATCATGCCAAACAAGTTTGGAAAACGCAAGTTCAAAGTAACACTTGAACTTGGTATAGTTGTACAAAACATCTCTCTTTCAAACTCAAGGATGTTATCACCCAAATGACTAACCGATGTAGATATACAATTATTGATTCCCAAAATCATACAATCTTTGATCAAATCAACAAATTTTTGAACGAATCCAACGTCAATAAAATCTAACCTATCAAGTAGTACATCTGCTTCTTTTCTCAAAAACCCAGGAATTTCAACCGATAATAAATCCAAAGTAATTTTGAAATAATTTCTCTGTGATAATCTACCAGATTGTAGCTTGTTTAAAACCAGGACGGAATCAGATAAGAAGCCAATCGTTTTTGAATTGACTTCTCTGTGTGGATGTGTTGATAAGAAAACTAAACTAACTTTGCTAGAGGCATCTTGGACGACGATATACAAGGCATATAAGCAACGTTCCACCATTTGAACAATATCCACCAACATTTCATCAACATCGTTCAAATATGACAGTCTTTCGATAGCCTCTATACAGCCTTCAGAGTAGGTTCTTATACCCAACCAGTTTCTGATACTTTCTATATCCGGTTGATAATGTAATTTTATGAATTGTTCAAATTGAGGAGAACTATCAGACTTTTTAGCTCTAAATGGTGATTGACCCGATCTCAAAGTTGGTGCAAGTGTTGATTTCTGATATTGTTTGAATTCAAGAAAGATCTTCAGCAAAACTCTTCTCCAATCTTCCACTGAAAACGATGGAGGAACTAATGATGTTGGTTTACTGAAAACTCTGTTACCAATTCCAGAAGTCAACGATGGTGAACAACTCGATTTTGAAGAAATCATTGGATTCTCTGTATTTAGCTTACCCGATAGTATTCTTTGTTTATATGAGTTGAAAAGTTCAGTTTCCCATTTCTCCAATTGCTCTAAGTTTATATTCGTGGATTTATTTTTCTTCAATTGATCAATAGCAATCTGATTTTGTTTCATGTATTTTTTGCTTAGTTGCTGAACAGAAGAATATTGGCTGTCGAGATTGATATTAGGTGTTGTAGTATTTTGCATTGTTTTGATGAATGACATATAAGCTGTCAAATAAGAATCACCAGCGGTTATCTTAACCAAACTTCTGAACCAATGATTATGTTTAAAAACAAGAAAACTAGGATAGAACTCATCATTAAATAGTTGAGAAAACTTGGCTTGATACTGCAAGTCTCCATTCGATTTAACAAACTCGGATAAGCATTTCCAAAGATTCAACGATCCGACTAATAAAGTATCCACAATATGATTATAATAGTTATCATCCAGATGATATTGCTGTAGATTTGGAAAGTCTTCCATAGATTTAATAAAATATTCATGTGGCGTTCCTTCTAAATTGATCTTGTATAAAGGTGTACGACCAGATTTCAAGAACCATTCTTTTTCGATCAAAATAACTAAACTAAAAAGAAAAAATCTAACAACAACTGAAATATTCACATTTTTCAAGTTTTCAGATTCTTGTAACTTAAAATCATTGAATAGATCGGATATTAAGTTTGCGACATCTTTTCTTTTGATAAAAGCATAGGCCGCAGATATTTTAACGTTTCGAATAGTGTCTTCGATATTAGAGAA
The DNA here is from genome assembly GCA_019232045.1 of Ogataea degrootiae. Lineage (NCBI taxonomy): Eukaryota > Fungi > Ascomycota > Pichiomycetes > Pichiales > Pichiaceae > Ogataea > Ogataea degrootiae. The sequence goes on from JAHDIT010000032.1 coordinate 49,069, forward strand.
TAAATCATTTAGTTTCAAATTCCCCAAGTTTGAAAGAGAACTGGAAGATTTGAATTCAATCACATCAGCATTTGAAGACGTTTCTGATATAATGGACTTGGGTCTATCATTTTTTACGTCCTCATTAAACGGACCCAGAATGCTAGTATCAATAGATGAGATTAAAGTTGAAGATGAAGAGATTGACTTGATAGTATTTGTAGCGATTAGTTTCTTATGTTGAATATAAATATCTCTATTTCTGAAGGCTTTTTCTAACTTCTTTTGCATCTTTTCTCTTTTCAACTGTTTTAGATGATTATATGTTTTAACTTTAGATTTTATTGAATTCGTATGCGTTACAACTCTATGCACTGTACTATTGATCGCATTCAATCTTCTCAGTTCATGAGCACGCAAATCATCATCCGTGGAATTAGCTCTCTTCTTAAGACTGAACTTCCCCACTGGAGTTAATCTACTCATTATTCTTCTGGGTGGTGTTAAAGGTGGAGATGAAAGTGATAATGATGTCTTTATGGAGTCAAGTGAAGAATCCGTTGGAGTCTTTGGTTCTATGATTAAAATTGGTTCCAGCTTTGGAGTGGAAATGAGCTTCTTGTCATCCTTCCCTTGCTCTTCTTCATTTACTACCTCAGAAGAATGGATAGCATTAATATCAGATTTAATATTATTAGAATCATCAGATGGTGTGCCCGTCATAGATACATTATCTGCTGTATAGTCACTCATCTGAAATTTGAAAGCCCCAACTCTGGTAGGGCTAAAAATACAAGAGTTATCTCAGTTGCTGTTTAGTCTTTCTTTCTATCCGCTATAAGAGTACCGGAATTAGTGTTAGTATATTATGGATGATTTTTAAACTGATAGCAAGTAATTTATAGGAAGGAATGAGAAGATAAAATGGGTTTAGAAGAGCAGGATGAAGCATAACTGTGTCAAAACCCCAGTTAAACCCAGCCCATTTCGGTTGCAGCCGCCGTCTCCTAAGTGGAGTTAGAACTTCCTTGCACGCACACGCCACCATTGAAAATTGCCCCAGATTTTCCTCTTTTCCTTATCGCTTATCGAATCTCGGCTAGTTGTTGGCCTCTTCAAAAAGCGAAATCTCCAAATTTTTATTCCAGTTCTGCTCTTATACCAGCTGTGCAATTCGTGCCTGCACGCCATTTTGTACCCGGTACAATTACAGCGAAATTATTACAGGGTTATTCTTCCTCCCTGTACTATGCCCCGCAGTATCAAATCTTCTTTCACACTTTGCAAATTCCAATCTCACAATCATTTCCAACTAACAAATACAACTAAATCATAAATACACCAACAATTACTATCATTTCTGCAATAACCATATTTATCCCAAACTTTCCTTTATTTATATTAAATTTTATTTACGTTCACAAAAGCTATCGTCAAGTATTTGAAAACTTTACAATACCCTGCTTTATTTACCCATCAATAGATAATAAAATATCCATCATTCCAATCATGTTTTCTCAACATAAATCGACATTTAATTTTCCGTCTATTTTTCAACTCTCTTTTCTTCTTATCCACTTCGTTCCAATCACCCCTTTAAATCAACCTGCTTTAGCTTTATCTCCCTTTGTTTATCATGTTTTTTCATTATTCCCTTTCAAATTTACATTATCTGATTCAACGCACCACAAAAGCTTCTTGTGTCTTTGTTGAAATCTTGGTCAGCTGTAATTGGCAATCTTTCTTTCTTTTTTATTCACCAGGAATCCATCTTGGACAAACCAGTGTTGTGAATGCATACTGTCTGGAGCCAACTTTGTAGATGGCCTGTGGGCTCCAGAAAGGGGCCTCGCACCACCAAACAGGGAAGCGGTCGCACCAGTAACAGAACGAGTGCGGTGAGTCTCCGCTAGTTGGCCTCGCCAAAAAGTGGCTGGTTTTTGTTAGGCAGGTGGGTTATAGTAAGGGATCCCGGCGGTGGACTAGAAGTGGGAGAAGTAGACATGTTTATAGGGACCGCGTAAACCAGAGATAAAGTTTAACGTTAAAAGGAACTAAACAGTTGATCAAAACCTGCATTTGATAGTGTTAAGCGTGTATTTGCACTAAACCATACAAGGAATACTCAACTAGGCCAAACCTCTCGCTCATAGGGTGTCGAACCTATTAGAAAGGTGTCAACTTTTGTATACAATTTAACAACTGGTAAAACAACAAACTTACTAATTGTAATATTAAGTGACAGGAAATAATGGTACTATAAGAATTTCAAAACTATTACAAGTAAATCATATCGATTATCTTTAAAATCTTTATTAAAGTCTATACATTAAGCTTTTAAAGGATATCAGTAGTTATTATATCCAGAAACAAAATTACAGCCCACCCGATATCATAATTTTGGAAAATCTATATGTACACACCTAAAAGTCACTCTTAGTCAATGATCTTAATCAGTTCAATCTCTGAATATTTTGAAGTCAGAGCCACAGACTAAGTTGGCTGAGATACCATGATGCTGCACCATCTGTCAAATCGACTCTTTGGTACCCTACAGGTGTAAAATAGCTCTCCCCGGTTCAAATCGGATATCAAGGATTCAAAGTTTAAAAAATACTGGGGTATATATGGTTAAAATCAATCAACCATCGGATGAATTGGTCTTTACATAGAGACATAGTCTACCTACCATGCCTAATGCTCTTATCAAGCAAAAGGAAAGGCAAATCCACACACTGGTATAAAACCGACTGGAAGGGAAACGGCTGTGTTTTGATTGAAGACACGAAGCGCCATCCCCTTAGAAATTAATTAGAATAGGGAAATTATGGTACGATTCATCCTTTGTCACGTATACTCATGTACTCAACAACATGGCAGTCACCGAATTGCTACATGTACACGCCCAGTGTCCCAAAAGCAGTACTAGGTACTGTGCCGAACCGCGCATCACCCACATACACTATGCACATTGGCTTGATGTTTCACGGTATCCTCGGTTAAGAGTCCGGTTGTTAGAGATTAAAAGGCTCAGGCTTTGAGCAACAAGTAGATTATACCACCCTTAGATTCAGTTGGAAGCTGCTGCGGAAAACTGAGTACGTGTGTGATGCTTTGACGTATTTGTTCCCTGTTGGATTTCAGAGTTGACCCCACAGTACTATGCAGGGACTCTGTATCCTCGTGGGGCCTGGAACCAGGGGACACAAACCGTCCTGGCCACTTGGCGCCCCTTACCCGTTGCCCCCTCCCCGCCGTCCACCGCTCACATCCACAAAATGCACACCTATTGCCTGTAACTGTCCTCCCCATCGTACGTTGCCAATTGTTCCCGAATAAAAACCTTAACTTTCTTCCATTGCTGTCAAACAATACCGCCACGATCAAAAATGGTCAGATTTATCTGTCCATCTTATAGGATATTATTTCTATACTTATTTTCACCTTTACCTGCTCTTCCATAATTTCATCTTCCCAAAACAATTTCTACTATATACCAATATACACATATATAATCTTTGAAATTTTGGATTCAGATCACGTCATCGCACTTTGGTATATACAGAAACGTACAGAAGACCGACCACTACTCTTTAACACGCTCTCTCTATTCCTTATATATCTTGAAATACTGTTATTCAAGTTTGAGCCACTTTTAACATTGATTTCACAATTTCCAACTCAATTACAACTCTAAAAATACGTTTTTAATACAGGCTTCCAAGGAACTCTACTTAACTTACCACCTTTTGCCATCTTGTCCCCTTCTCTTTATGCTTTAGTATAAATTCTATGAGTATTACGTTTTTTTATCCACAAATATCTCTTCAGTACTCCAACAACGTATAAATATATATCATAGTTATGCAGAAAGGCGAAGATACTGAGCTACCCCCACAGAATCGACAGCTCCAACAAATCCTTCATCAACAGTACCATCCTCTTCATCATCGTCATAATCAACAACAACAACAACGACAACAATATCAACGACAACATCAACAACAGTATGAACAGCAACATCAACAACCAACCATGATATCATCCACTTATAAGGGTTACATAGCTCCAACCCTTGAAGAACTGATAAGGTCATGTTACCCAGATCACTGTGGTGAACCATGTAGCCTAAAGTCAAATATAAACAAGGACTCTTTACCTTATCAACATTACTTTAGCTCGACAAGTTTCAAAGAGTTCGTGCTTCAAGCTCATTGTTACGAAAATCTTGAATTCTTAATTGATATTCATAGATACGAAACTTTATGGAATCGAATATATGGTAAAAGTTCCAACTGTTTGAGTTGTTCACATAAAAATGTGTCCCTGAGTGGTCAGGCTACACCAACATCAATATCAATTTCAAGACCAACAATAAATGATATACACAGAACCAGTATACCATCAGAAGTTCATAGCATATCAATGGAGAAACCAACAAACACAGAGAAAAGTTTTACTAAAAGAGACAGCGTTTCTCAAGATGAGGGACTTCCTGTACAACATGTTGGCATTAAGAAACATCACACTGATTCAGACTCCAAATCTCACGTTGATACGTCCAATCTAACAACTAGTTTACAAAACATGTCACACGTTGAATCATTTGTTAACTTACAACAGTACCGAATAGAGTCCAATTTATTAAGGGAGAAGCACTCTCCGGAACCAACATCATCATCACCACCACCCCCAAATAATCTGATCAGCCATACCAGCAGCGGAATTTTTGATTTCAATGATGTCAATTCTTGTAAGCCAACACGTAGTGATTCTGCAAAAGAACCATCAATTTGTAAAGAAGAATTAGTTAGATTATGGGATAAGATTATTAACAATTATATCAAAGAAGACTCTATCGATCAAATCAACCTACCAAATCCAGTTACTGAATCTATCTTGAATGAAAACATAAATGGTGATATTTCAAACGAATTTCACAAGCCAAGTACTTTATTAAAAGCTAAAAAGCAGGTCTATCTACTTCTTCAAGAGAATGTTTATTCAAATTTTATAGAAATGATTGAAATGAAATTAGAACAAGACAAATTACAATCAAAAAATGATAATTCTCCAAAGCTACTTGAACTCTCCTCCCAATCACCTACATTATCACAACCAATATTATCAAAGGGCCCATGTGGGGTCCCAAACCCAGAATTAATCATTAACCGTGGCCCTTGTGGTGTGACTCAATCAACCACTTCTTCTTCCTTAAATCCATTCTCGAGACAAAATTTCCTCTTTTCAATTGATCACCACCATCACCCTCACTTCCGCCACCGTAACAGTCAGAACAGCATCGACTCACAAATCTCACTATCATCATCATCTCTGAATGACAACCCACAAGCGGACCTAGTTACAAAGAAATCGTCTCTATTTGGTAACGTTAGAGGTATGCGCCCGTTGCGTTCCAGATTGAAGAAAAAGAAGCCAACTTCTACGTCAGGCACGAATGGATTATTAGGATTGAAATCAAATCCTTCTTCCAATGGTTCGTCAAGAAGGTATTCATCGTCATCCGCTGCATCCACATGTTCATCAGCCAGTCAACCCCAATCTCCAACAATGCATGCTGCTATGGATAAGACACAAGGACTGTTTACTAAGTTGTCCTTAATTGATAGTGTAACTAGTGGATCAACCTCTTCGCATAATTTTGGTCAGACCAGTAGTGACACCATCAATGAGGAGTGATAGTCTCGTCCATCCCTCTCCCACATTTTCTCTCTTTCTTAAGGCTTATTAATTACACTTACTGTTTTATGTTTCTATTCAAGTTCTTTAATTGCTTTTCCAGGACCTTTCACCTCTTTCTGTCCTTTTTCGATTGCTTTATAACGACTATATGCACTTCATGCCTAAACTTTTTACGACTATATATACCATATTTCAAAAACTAATCCTTATATGATTCCTCTACAGTATTATGCACACAGTATTGACTTCTCTTCTTCCTTCTGTGACTCTTTCGCAGAAAACCTTGCTGACTCTGGCAACCTTACAGGGTCACTTTTTTGACTCCGCACAGGAAAAAGACTCTTCTCCAGAATTTGAACCCATTTTAAACACCTTTGAATCCATTTGACTCTAAATCCCTGAACTTGACCTCCATTTGAAATTTTCACCAGCTATTAATATATATATCCCAAACAATCACCACATTTTATTTATTTTGTTCAACCCTGCTTAATTTTCATCTTCCTGAAACCGTAAATCAAAACTTCATTTTCCTCACACATACGATTACCTCACATTTAAAATGTTAAGATCAGGTATCAGCGCAGCAAAGAGATTTTACTCTACTCCTGCCCCTGAAGCAGCAACGCTTTTGAAAACCCCACTATATGACATCCACTTAGAACTAAACGCCACCATGGTGCCATTTGCTGGCTACTCCATGCCTGTCTTGTACAAAGATCAATCTCACATCGAATCACATAAATGGACAAGAACAAACTGTGGTATCTTTGACGTTTCCCATATGCTCCAACACAAGATTGGTGGACCAAACACGACTGAATTCCTACAAAAGATTTGTCCAACTGACTTAACAGATTTGAATAACTATCAGTCTAGCTTAAGTGTGTTATTGAATGAGGAAGGTGGTGTCATTGATGATTGTATCATCACCAAACATGGAGAGGATCAGTTTTACATTGTAACAAACGCCGGCTGTAGAGCCAAAGATATTCAATTCATTAAGGATGAATTGAAACGCTTTGAAAGAGGTCAGGGTATCAACCATGAGAATTTTGAAGGTACTTTGTTGGCGATTCAAGGTCCTAAAGCTCAAGAAATAATGTCCAAGTTTACTGGTTCTAATTTGAATGATTTATACTTTGGAAATTCCAGATTCATTGATTTGAAAGGATTCGGTACTGATGAAAAATTCCACATTGCAAGAGGTGGCTATACTGGTGAGGATGGATTTGAAATTAGTATTCCTAATGATAAAGTCGCTAAGGACTTCACATATGCGTTATTGGAACAGGAATTAGTCAAACCAATTGGTCTTGCAGCTAGAGATTCGTTAAGATTAGAAGCTGGTATGTGTCTCTATGGCCATGAATTGAACGAACAAACAACACCTATCGAAGCTTCTTTAAACTGGTTAGTGTCTAAAAGCAGAAGAACTCCAGAGCTTGCAACTTTCAATGGTGCATCTAAGATTCTATCACAATTAGAATCTCCAAAGACAGTTACTTTCAAAAGAGTTGGTATTAGATCCAAGGGTCCATCTCCAAGAGACGGCAACAAGATCTTCTCCCAAGAAGATACCAGTAAGCAAGTGGGTGTCGTTTGTTCTGGCTCACCATCTCCAACTTTAGGCGGTAATGTTGGACAAGCTTTCATTGATAAACCATTCCAAAAGACAGGTACTAAGGTTATGATTGAAATCAGAGGTAAGCTAAGAGAAGCTGAAGTTGCGAAGATGCCATTCGTTCAAGGTAAATATCACAGAGAACCATAAGTATCCTATATAGTTGTTTATAAGCCAGTTATCGAAATTTAATCCCATATAATATTCATATGATTCTTCAGTAGAGAAATCAAATGGACTGACATTTTGTAAGCCGTGTCACTTTTCGCGTCTCCAAACAAAACGCGTAAGTCAAACCATCACAAAGGAAAGAGGCCCTTCTCAAATAATTTATGGATATAGTCTCTTTCAAATCTCTTGTTTGAACGTGATAGAAAAGGCATTGACAAACTCCTTTTAGCTTTTAAAGCAAGAATATTCAATAGATTCAACAAAGACCATTTTGATTTCTAGCCGATTTGAAGGATGTATATTAAAAGAGTAAGCATATATTTTATTTTCGACAACCCTGAATTCCTCTCCTCCAACAAAGGGTAAACACTAACAATATCAAAATTATTTTAGATTGTCATTCAAGGTTTTAAAACCTACAAAAACACTACTATCATTGATTCCTTCTCACCGCAGCACAATGTTGTTGTTGGTCGTAACGGTTCAGGTAAATCCAATTTTTTTGCCGCTATTAGATTTGTTTTATCGGATGCGTATACCAACATGTCAAGAGAAGAAAGACAATCGTTGATCCACGAAGGTTCCGGTACTGTTATGTCTGCCTACGTTGAAATCGTCTTTGACAATACTGACAAAAGATTCCCTATTGAAAAAGACGAGATTGTGATTAGACGTACAATTGGTATGAAAAAGGATGATTACTCACTTGATTCGAAAAGTGCAACTAAGTCTGATATCATGAATTTATTGGAATCTGCAGGTTTTTCAAAGTCCAATCCATACTATATAGTGCCCCAAGGTAGAATCACATCATTGACAAATGCCAAAGATTCAGAAAGGTTGGCGTTGTTGAAGGAAGTTGCAGGTGCTAAAGTTTTTGAAACCAAGTTGAAAGAATCTTTGAAAGAAATGACTAATACCAATAAGAAAAGAGAACAGATTGATGAAATGTTGAGATATATTCAAAGTAGATTAGATGATCTAGATATGGAAAAGAATGATTTAAAGGAATATGAAACATTAAACAACAAGAAGAAAGTATTGGAATTCAATTTATTTGATAGAGAATTAACAAGTTTAACTGAACAAATTGATGCGATTGAAAACGATTATTCAAATGCTGTTCAAGATACAAATGGCTTAGTTGAAAAGCTAGACGATAGAGAGAAAATGGCCAGGAAAATTGAGGCACAATTAACAGAATTGAATTCAAGCAAGAAGTTATCTGAAATTGACGCAAGTGAAAATGATACCGAGATTCAAGAACTTTTATCCAAAATTGGTCAAGCTCAAGCAGTGCTGAAAGAAACTGAAGTTGAAGGGGGTGCTTCGAAAACCGAAATTTTGGAATCCATAACATTCCTAGAAGAACAAGTTAAATTGAAAGAGCAAGAACTCGATCAAATAGAACCTGCTTTGAAAAAAGCTATCAAATTAGAATCAACTACTAAAGCTAAATTGAACGAAATGAAATTAACCCAAAGATCCATTTTTTCAAAGAGAGGTCGGTTACAACAGTTCAGTAACCAAACCGACAGAGATAATTGGTTGAACTTTGAAATTAAAAGTATTGGTCAATCATTGGAAGCCAAAAAGGCAGATTTAGCAAAAGTTCAGCATTTGAAATCCGAAAACGAGTCGGAAACACAAAATTTGTTATCACAGCTATCAAAACTTGAAGAAGACAGCTTTGTCACAGGAGACATGAACGAGGTCAATGCTAAGATGTCAGATGTTAAATTGTCGTACAATACTGCTATTGATGAAAGAAAACAGTTATGGAGAGAAGAATCAAAGCTAAACAGTATTATCCAATCTTATGAAAATGAAAAGTCTATAGCTCAACAGAATGTAAGTGAAACTATGGACAGATCAATGGCACTAGGTTTAGAATCTGCTCAAAGAATTGCTGCAAGGTTAGGGTTGACTGGTGTCTATGGTACTTTAGGTGAACTCATCGATGTTAGTGAAAAGTATAAAACAGCCATTGAAGTTGTTGGTGGTAACTCGTTGTTCCATATTGTTGTTGATACCGATAGAACTGCTTCGTTGATCATGGATGAATTGATTAGAGAACAATCTGGTAGAGTCACATTCATGCCTTTGAATAGAATTAACCCCACTGACATTGCCTATCCAGATGGTAACGATTCTGTTCCATTGATCAAAAAAATTGCATTTGAAGATTACCTTGGTCCTGTTGTTAAACAAGTGTTCGGTAAGACTGTTGTTTGTGTTTCTTTAGAACGTGGCGCGCAAATTGCTAGAACCAACAAATTAAATGCAATCACTTTAGATGGTGACAGATGTGATAAGAAGGGTGTTTTGACGGGTGGTTTCAGGGATCAAAACAAGTCTAGAGTTGATGCTTTGAAAGCATTAACTAAATGGAAATCTGAGATCCATAAGACCAATGAAAAGCTAACTGCTTTGAAACTAGAAATCGACGCTAAAGATGACGAAATTACAAAGATTAATCATAGTTTGAACGATCTTAGAAAAGAATTGGACGTCAAGTTCAATGAAAGAGAAAGTTTGTTGTCATTAAAATCTCAGCTATTGAATTCCAAATCCAGATACACTCAAGAATTGACTTCTTTGGAAAGTAGAATTCAATCAAATACCGCATCGATCGGTCTCCTTCAAAAACAACTCGATGAATATCACAACGAATTGCTATTAAACTTTGGTGACTCTGCATTATCGGCAGAAGAACAATCACAAGCTGATGAGTTGACTGCTGATATTCCTCAATATGAAAGTAAATACAACGCCATCGTTGAAGAATTAAACGAACTAGAATTGAAATCATCATCTATTTCATCTGATTTGAATGAGATTCTATATCCAAGATTAAGACAGCTGAAGGTCAAATTGAGTACGGCATCTGAAGAAGATTCTGATTCTTTCACAGTTCAAGAAGCAAAGAGACAATTGAAGATATTCACAAATTTGAAGTCCAAGTTTGAGGAAGCCAACGAGGAACTTCGTGCCAAAATTGAAGATACGAACTCACAAATCAAAAGCAAACAAGACCAATTGAAAAAGTTGAATGAATCTCAAAGATCTATCTTAAGAAGACTTGAAAACTATGGTAAGAACGCCGAGAAATCACTTGGTAAAAAGATAGTGTTAGGTAACAGACGAGATGAAATCAACAAGAAGGTTAGAGAGTTGGGTGTTTTGCCTGAAGAAGCTTTTACCACAAACAAAGATGTTGCATCTACTCAGGTGTTGAAAATGTTGAATGAAGTTGCTGAAAGTTTGAAGAAATACAGTCACATTAACAAGAAGGCTTTGGAACAGTTCTTAAACTTCACAAAGCAGAGAGACTCTTTGATCGAGAGAAGAGTTGAACTAGACCACGCTAAAGAATCCATTGAAGGCTTGATTACTGTTCTAGAAAGAAGAAAAGACGATGCTATCGTTAGAACCTTTAAAGAAGTGTCTATTGGTTTCACAGAGGTTTTTGAAAAACTTGTACCTGCCGGTACGGGTAAGTTAATCATTCAAAAACGTGACATCCGCCAACAGCAAGCACAAATACGAGCTCAAGCCAGCGACGAAGTTGGCGATGAAAACGATGAGGACGACGAACAAGACAAGGATCTCATCGATTTATACGTTGGTATTTCAATTTCTGTTTCCTTCAACTCTAAGAACAACGAACAACAAAGGATTGAGCAGCTTTCAGGTGGTCAAAAATCTTTGTGTGCCATTGCTTTAATTCTTGCCATTCAAAGATGTGACCCTGCTCCATTCTACTTGTTTGATGAAATCGATGCCAATTTAGATGCTCAGTATAGAGGTTCGGTTTCAAGACTAATCAATGAATTATCGCAAAATGCACAATTCATCTGTACTACTTTTAGACCAGAAATGTTGGAAGTTTGTGATAAGTATTTCGGTGTTATGTTCAACAATAAGGTCAGTACGGTTAGTGAAATCGATCAGAACGACGCTCTTGGTTTCATCGAAGGTCAACAACGTCGTTGATTTCAGTTCTTTTGTGATCATTGCTAGATTTTTTATTTTTATCTCTCTATTTATACCCTCTAATTTATGCCTTTTTTTGTGTTATTTATATTTCTTGGAGAGACTGTAAGAATATCTCCAGCCACTTATTTACCAATTACGATTTTAATTTATTGTCAAAAGTATCGTCTGGCTGCTATAGACGCTATAAGCAAAACGGAGTAAAAGTATCTCAGATTAAATGCATCTGAGTGAAAAAGGATTTTAAATTAAATATATATGAGAGGAGTGATTATTAAAACAAATGGCCATTCAATAAGAATGAGAAAAGAATAAGGGAAACTAAATAGAACTTCACACAAGAAATAGAAAAAAGGATAGCAATGAAATAGAATCTAATACATATGCATTATGAGCATAAAGAGACAGTACAAAAAGAGAGAATAAATAAACAAACAGCATGATACAGTAACGAAAACCTAAAAGAAGGTACAAAACAAACAAATAAAAATAGTAAACACATAGAAAAACACATTGGTATACATATCATACTTTTACTACAATAACAATTCTGAAATGAATAATGAAAAACTGAAGATGAAAAAAAGATAGAACCTTACTTTCTAGCATCCTTCATTAACTCCAAAAATCCATTGTTGCCACGCTTCTTAATCTTAGGTTTCGACACAATTGTACCCGCACGCTTCTTGTCTAAGAAGGATCTGACAGAGACAGGAGTATCATCGTCATCAGAATCATCAGAATCGTCATCATCAGAGTCATCATCAGAGTCATCGTCATCGGAATCGTCATCTTCCTTGTCATCATCATCCGAAGACTCTTCTTCAGATGAGGAAGGTGATGATTTAATATTTATTTTTGGAGATGACTTAATGCTGCTTGGTTTAGGATCTCTAACATCTGGTAATCCTCTCTCCATTAACTGCGATAATTTTGGTAAACTAGACATACTTGAAGGAGTCAAAGCATTAGGTGACTTAAGATCATCCATTTGTTGAACTGGAGTAGCTGGTCTAGACGGTGATAACAATACAGAATTGTTCGGTATTGTAGGAACTTTAGCAACTGGAGACTTAACTATATTTAAAGGTGACGCTGCTTTAGCTGACAAAGGTGAGTTGGAGGTAGTTCCCGAACCTGTTGTATTGCCTGATGCTGTGTCATTATTTGATGCTCTTGATGTTCTGGTTGGTGCAATCGGGGTCTTGACAACTCTTGGTCTTTTGGATGAATCTGCTTCTTCTTCATCCTCACTTTCATCGTCATCATCACTGTCGGATTCATCTCCAGACTCTGAGTCAGAGTCTGAGTCGAATTCAGAATCGGATTGTGGTTTTCTGGCTTGTGGTTTGAGAACAGGTTTGGGAGTAGGTTTAGAAGTCGGTTTAGGAGAAGGTTTAGTAACCGCTTTATGGGTAAGAACTGCCGCAGCAGCAGTAGCTGCTGCACGTCTTCTTTTATCACTGAGAACATTTTCTAGGTTGACATCAGCACTAATTTCTTCCTTTCTAACTGCCTTATTATCAGCAACCGTTTTTTTTCCACGGCCAACTGTACCTTTTCTTAGCATGCTCATCACGTCCTCCTTAGAATATGTACCGTGATCTAAATTTAGTTCCTTTGATATATCGGACTTTTCGTCTTCTGAATCATCATCACTGGAATCGGTTTCACTGTCAGAGAAGGTGGTTTTTGATTTTGATTTAGCGGCAGTTGTTGCTGTGGCTGCCTTTGGTCCTGTAGTCACTGTTTTTGTCTTAACTTCGTTGGTCGGAGCAGGAGGTGGTGAATCCGCCATTTCAGAGTCCTCAGAAGAAAGGATCTCAATCATGGGGGCTAACTTTGGGATAACAGAAGCCGGCGTCGAGTTAACAACCGGAACGGTAGCAGAGTTCTGTGAAGCAGGGGTTTCAACAGCCACTAGTCTTTCAAGTGGGATACTGATCACAGTAGCAGGTGCTGGTGTCAAATCAGCATTTAGGGCAGCTCTGGGAGCTTGTTTTTTTTGAGCTTGTTTGTCTGGGATAGCTTTAGGCTGAGAAGATGTTTTGATTTTCGTCTTCGTTGGTGTTTTAGCAGATTGCGCTTTAGCTGGAGTTTTTATGGGTGATGAGACAACTGCCTCCGCAGGTGGTTGAACTGACATGGTAGTCACAACTGAATCATCTATGGATGACACTTCTGCTGGTGTTGGCTCGACTTGTGAAGATTTTGGTATCGGAGCTGACTTAACTTCGGCTTCATTTGGTGGTTCAGCAGCCTTGATCGGGGTTTCTATAGCTTCAGCCTGAATTGACTGCGATGAGGTAGGAGTAGTGGCAGTAGAACTAGCTTTTGTAGTCTTTGTGGCCCTTGCTGCTTTTGTTGTTTTTGTAGTTTTTGTAGTCGTTTTTGTAGTCTTCGTCGCCGTCTTTGGAGTGGGTTTTGCGGTTTCCTTTGTGGCCGTACTTTGAGGGGCCTTTGGAGCTGCCACAGGTTTTAAAGTTTCACTGGAAGTTTTCTTTGCAACTGTGCCTGGAGTAGCCTTTGGAGTTTCGGCTGGAGCCATAGTATCCATTGCAGTTTCAGTTACAGTTGTGGCAGCTTTTGGAGTAGCTTTAGCTTTGGCAGTTGCCTTACCGACTGTTGCTTTTGAAGCAGTCTTTGGTGTCACCTTAGTCTTTGGAGTTGGTGCTGCATCTTCAGTTACTTGTATTGTTTTTACATTTTCATTAGCCGGTGTTTCTTTTTCAGCTGTGACTGAGGATGGTTTGGAAGGAACAGCTTCAGTGGCCTTGTATTGGGCGGGAGGGTTAGCTGGTGACGGAGTTTGAGCAACAGTGGAAGAAATTGTGGTATTGAACGAGGTGATATTGGATGGAGTTTTCAATGCAGTTTGCTTAGCTGATGGGGTAGATGCTTTTCTACTTATAACATCAGACTTTGTAGGAACACTGGCTCTTTTCTTAACGTTGATAACTTGGTTACCGGATGGTGTCTTAATGACGTTGGATGCATTGGCAATTGTGTTGTTGTTTGAGTCACTGTGATAATCATCGCTATCGTTTAAAACGTTGAAGCTATCCTGCTGGTTGATATCCGCGGCATCAGATTCGTCAATATGCTTTGATAAATCTGGCTGTTTATTTGATGTTAACATTCCAGATGTGATTCTCTTTGGTGACCCTTTGGCAATGATTGGTGAGGCCAATTTAGGACTTGTTGTCTTCTTTGGCTTCATTATGACAGTGTTATTGATATTAGAATCCTCTGGTGCTGGTAAAGTCAGATTTGGTTCATTACCATCAGTTTCAGCACGTTCATGTTGTAGAGGATGCTTTCTTGCAGACAATCCAGTGGTGGACGAAGAAATAGGGGCCTTCATCCAAATGGAAGATGATGAATATGATGAATTGGCTGAATTGGCTGAGTCTCTGCCTGTTCTTGATTTTTTAACAACGTTGTTCAAGTCATTATCCAAGCGACGCTTACTTGATAACGATTTCAGCAAACTGCTGTTATTACTGGTATTAAAAGCATTAGACATAGAAGTTGCGTCTTGAGATTGACTAAAATCATTTTCGAGGATAACCAAAGCAATATTGCTGGTGTCAAATACCATTCCGGCTGTATATGTGGGATCTAAATCAAATTCGTCTTTATCTTGGATTTTCAAAATACTTAGTGGTTCTTCATCGGGGTACAATCTTAAAAATCTTTCCTGTATTTCAAGGCAGATATCTTGCATGGTGTTTGAAGCATTCGTGATATGTAAAAACTTTTTAATTGAACTGTCTGCTGAATATTTGAAGTTTTGAAGGTAGTATGGAGAAGATGGATAAGGCCCAACTCCTTCTCCCATCAATAATCCACCTCCAATTGGGGTACTTGAGCCATTTAAAGTGGAATTAGGGTAGTATGGAGTTCCTTGCTGCTGCCCAAGTTGCTGCTGCTGCTGTCGTTGCAATTGCAGCGGCTGAGGATGCTGCTGGTGTTGAATACCACCATTTGGTAGGTTGGTGTTGAGAGGTCTTGAGTAGGTGCTGGGTGGAATAAGGTGCACTTGTAGTTTGATCATGACGTCCAGCTTGTTGGTAAATGATAGGATAAGTTTATAAATTACCTATTGCAAGTACTCTTTCTTAGCGCCTTGTTCTCTTTCGTCTAATTGACTACAAACAATCCTTCCCTTTGGTTGTCTTCGGATTGAAGCCTTATCATTTTTGGTATGTAAAATTTCCATCAATCAAGTACAAATTTTTGTCAAAATGGACGTGCGCAGGACCAATTCAAACAAGATTTTATTTTATTGTTGTTCAGGGATATATTTGATTTTAAAGTACTTATACACAATCCTATAAAACACCGAAAAGCAAATATCAAAGGGTCGTCCTTTTCACCTCATTTGCATCCATCTCATCCTTGATTCGGTCTAAAATATCCCGTCTTTGATTGTGGATAACAAGTCCCAGCTCATCTTCCTTGTAATCAACTCCATTGTCAAATACAACATCTTCATCATATAGAGTTCGCTGTTCATTATCATCGTAACCCCATATCGAAATAGATCCATCAATAGCTCCACTATAGTACTGAATTGAACATTCCTCGGAATAAACAATAGCTGTAGTTCTACCATGTTGGTTTCCTTGTCCCCTTTTATTCAACCTTGCTATCAATTTACCATCGTTAACTCTATATATCAACATTTCACCATTATCAGAAGGAACCCATAAATATTGTAGATCAGTTTCATTAGTAGGGCTTAGGCACATTGTTATATGCTGCTTATACTTGTTTCTAATCAATGGGCCGAAATTTATGGACTTATTCAACGGTTTATTAGCAGTGGTCAAATCCCAAACTCTGATTTTTTCATCATTGCCTAAGCTAACAATCTCCGTACCTAAATCGTTAAACATCACTGAATTGATACCTCCATTGTGAGCTTTAGGTATATTATCATGGAATTGCAATTGCATATCATTATTTCTATAATTATTTACAGTTAAATTGTTATCTAACTTGAAAACACAACCATCAGATCGTCTGATATCCCATCCGATACAATATCCATCTTGACTACCACTAACGACCAAATTTGAATTTGTTGGAGACCAACAGCAGCTTAACATGTGGCCATACCCTCCTTGTAATTTACCTCCTCCACCCAGTGTATGAGCATCGGCTAAAGTGCGTAAATCCAGTAATCGAATCCCACCGATGCCACCATCAATGCAACATCCAACTAATGACTGAGTGCCGGATGATCCAAAATCAAAGTTTAACACTCTCGAACCTAAATCAAAAGAATGAACTTCACTCATAGTAGTTGAATCAAACAACTTCAATGTAAAATCATAAGACGATGATAACCACATACCGTTGTCAGGCCACCATTTCAAATGCGTTATTCCAAACTTGTGTGCAGATTTCGGGGGTACCGTATAAACAGGTTCATACTGGGGCTGCTCTTCACAGGTATCTGATTTATTTGCCTCTTGTTGTAAATCCCACAGTTTAACCGAAGATTCACCACCACCAGATAGCATGTATCTATTTGTTTGTCTTTCTAATGATAACGAATTCACTGAGGCCATATGCGATTTGGTGGGAAACCTGATCTGGGTTCGCAAGGGGTCTAAGTTGTTCAATTTCCCATATTTCGATTCACAGTAGACTTTAAGAAGATCTTGAGGGGAATGACCATTGATTGATCCCAACAGTAATTGATCGAACAACAAAGGATGCATTGCAGTTTGGTTTTGAAGAGGAAAGACATAAAGATATAATAAGGCAGCTGTAGGTAGATTATAATCTTTACGTCAAATTATCGGTAACAGCAACATCTCTGCACCCAACGCAGATTTACAAATCCGTCACCTCTACACGGGAAAAATAATTCTTGGTAAAGGTACTGAATCATTTCATTTAATCTTTGAGTGAATGAGTGTGTGTATTGTATTAGTTTGAAGAACGACACCTATATGTGTACCTCTGCTTGTTCGATTTATACACTCAATTGTCTTGATCTCATACCAGCCAATCGAAAAATATACAGCTATGGATTCAATTCAAGAAAAGTTCGAAATCCAGCTTTCAAAATTGAAGAACACGTATCAAAGATACCTTGATATCATAACTCCCCATGCTATTAGAAGATGGGTCGCTACCTTCTCAATGATTGGTATATTTATGTTCCGTATTGTCTGGACTGAAGGTTGGTACATTGTTTGTTACACATGGGCCATTTATTTGTTGAATATGTTTTTACAGTTCCTAACCCCTAAATTCGATCCATCTTTAGAACAAGAACTTGAGAATGAATCAATTGAAGAAGGTACATCCAAGATGACTGAAGAAGACGATGAATTCAAACCATTTATTAGAAGATTGCCAGAATTCAGATTCTGGTTAAAAGCTACAAATGCTACTGTTATTTCTTTGGTTTGCTCAGTTCTACCGTTTTGTGATATCCCTGTCTTTTGGCCGATTTTATTAATGTACTTTATCATTTTGTTCACGTTGACTATGAGAAGACAAATTCAACATATGATGAAGTATAAGTACTTGCCATTTGACTTGGGAAAGACTAAATATGCCGGTGGCTCGAAATAAGCAAATAATTGTGTGCTTTGCTTAGTGGTGCTTCCTTGATGGGTGTTTATCTCTATAAAAAGACACTTATTAGAAGAAAAAGGAACCGTTGTCCCTATGTATATTCTTTCACCTTGCCCCTTTTATACTTCCAAAAAATGTGTGTGAAACTGTATAAATTAATTCTCATCTGATTACAGATATTTTTTTCCGTTTAATTATTCGGCGAACAGTAAAAACAGAAGCTCTTGTTGTTTTCTTCACTTATGCTTATATACCATTGTTTGTTTCTGTTGTTGTTGGATATTTATTTACAAAGTATTTCCCTTTTTGCTGACCTTGTCAGTTAGTTATGCATATATAATTCCCATATTCCTCGCTTTTATTCAGAAATAAAAATATTTAGCTATTATAAAAATCAAAGATAATAAGATGAAAAAAATCAATCTTCCTTTGTTAGTGCAACCTAAGAATAAAGCGAACCCTAATACGTCATCCACATAAATTCCCATTAGCCTTAGATAATCCCAAGTTTTTAATGGCTTCAAATACAGCTCATTAACAGACAAATTTGTAAAAGCATCAATCAAATAACCTTTACTATTAATAATTGAAGGTGGGGGTTTATAAGGAACTTTGATTTTCAAATAGACTGGAATATGATCTGAAATCTTCAAATTCGGTAGAGAGTTATAGTCCAAAACATTGTCGAGCCCATTATCATCTCTATCAATGACACCAAACTCTGTTTGATAACCATACCTTAGATATAATATTCTATCACACCAAGATGGAGTTCTTTTATCATTGTATGTATTTGTACCCACTTTGAATTTATAAGTTGGTTTGAAAGTAATCCTAGCTTCATCAAACCCCCAAAATATATCCCCTTTTCTTCTCATTATGTCTAATTCATCCTTATTGAAATCAAATTCATTATTGGTATTAATCAATGGCTCCTCGGCATCGCCAACACCTCCACCATTAAAATTACTAAAGCCAATCGCTCTATAATTCAAATCGCCCATTACAAAGCAATGCGTTTCTGGTTTTAAAACCCCCCAATTGTCATTAAATTTCATTCCCTGGAAAATCGATTTTGTATCAATGTTACGTCTTAACAGGTACTTCAAACCTTCGTTTGCGTTTAAATGCGCAACCACAAATGTGAGCTCCACTGGAGTCGGCTCTGTAGGTTGCTGATAAGAAATTCTTAATCCAGTGGCACCTTTTGTGCTTGTTAGAAGGTAGCCCAATGGAGGATCAATGGATTTCAAAACTGCTTTAAACCTGGATTTATATGGCGAAGTGATTATCAATCCGACTGATCCGAAATGGTTTATTGAAATTGTTTGGAAATCTATTCCAAATTTATTCGATAACGAATGATTTATCAATTGTGATAAACTTATAAGTTTTTGATTTATAACGTTTGCATTCGTACCGTCCAGTAAAGTTGATAACTCTTGGAATCCAAAAACCAAAATTTCAGGCGTTCCTTCTTCGTCTTCAGCATTATTACCATCGTCAGAATAATTCAAGTTGATGTTTGATAATTCATTGGCAAATTGGCTGTTTAATGGAGCGGATTTCTGGCAATTGAACGTAAAACAGAACAAATTCAACTTGTTTGAAAGTTCAGTGTTATCCATATTTGTTTGATTGCCCCTTTTTCTCATCGATTATGTTTGTTAAACAACGAAAGTTGATTCGTTCTGGAAGGGAAAGGAACAGTATAAGTGATCATTCTTACAAGTGTTCCTCCTGATTGCTATAAATATGTGAGGCTGGTGCACAGTAATTTTGTGGCGGAAATTGTTAGGATTAGGTCATCGGGATATGCTGGATACAGATTAGGTAATCACATAGGCTGAGGACGGGAATGTCTACAGCCACAACAGATTTGTCTACATCCACAACAAATCACGTAATTCCCATACAAAAAGGTATACATTCATGACATAATCAATATCAAATTTTTGGGAATTGATACAGCCAGAGCAGACTTTCCTACAGACAGAGCATATGACATAATATATTATGTACTAATACACTGACATAATCAATTATATAATATTATGACATAATCAATTATATAATATTATGACATAATCGTTTTTGTCAACTACCCCCTTTCGCCATACTTTACCCCAAGAAACATGTCACTTTCTACTACAACTTTCCATTCTCTACTACTATAAGAATACCTCTCTTCTTGTTATCTACTTCTTTATCTTGCTTCAGTTCATATTATTTACACACCCTATTATACCCTACATGAACGAATAGTATGGCCAATTTCTCCACAATTCGAGCACTTTGGTGACGCTTTCTTCTTGGTGACCATTAGGCCTAATTTGTGGTAAAGGGGTGGTATACAAAGTTGATTATGTCATAATATTATATAATTGATTATGTCAGTGTATTAGTACATAATATATTATGTCATCTGCTCTGTCTGTAGGAAAGTCTGCTCTGTCTGTAGGCGTTCCCTTAGTTTGTTGTGCAGGTGGAGGAATTAGGGAAATTTAGAATCGATTATGTCATGCAGGTATAATTGTCGGGCGGGTATTATGTCATCTGGTCTGGCAGTAGCAAAGTCTGGTCTGGCAGTAGCAATTCCCTGGATGTAGACATTCCCGCTGAGGACACATCACCTTAATCTAGTTGGCTGCTTCACAACTCTTATACATTCTGGTGTTATATATATATATAGGCCACTTTATTGCTTTCTCTTATATAGGTTTATGTAATAGGACTTCCACTTGGAGGAGTAGAGAAAATATACTCTATTGTTATACCTAATCTAATAATAGCCAGATCCTGACAGAAATGAACAGATATGGCGGTGACATCAAAACTGATAAAAAAAATGCTTAAGGCTACAGCCAGAACTTCCGAAACGGGCATACACCACCATACACAGAGTGTCAATTCACTACTTCAATCCTCAACTTCACTTCAACTCTATTAAAAGCCGATTACCGATTATTATCAGTGCAACCTTATCATGTGGTCTGTCGGTTGTACGGGCACAAAGTGACTGATCCTTGTATGCCAACGAAGTTCGGATTCTTCTTCCCCACATTTTATTTGTATTATTTTGTCTATTGCATTTTGCGCATGCGGCAGCAGAGAAGAGGAGCCCAATTTGTTACAGGCGACTGACTGAGTTTTGCCGATACCACAGCGTGTTAATTTACCTTATTGTTACATCTCGTCTCTTATTCTGTGCTTTATGCCGTATATTATAAAACATCTACAGTGTATAAGATTATCTATGCGTCTAGGCAAACTTCGATGACCTTTGGGGGTGTATAATTTACAATTGCATGTGATATTTGAGATCCATGTGATAAATTAAGCAAAGTATTGGAATTAAAAAGTATACAATAATTTGTAAGTATATGACTAAGAAAAGAGAAAGAAAAAGTTCAAAAACATAAACATAAACACATTATAAATATTGTAAATCAAGGGATATTAGCCGGCTTAAAACCAATAGAAGGTATAGAATAAGCAAGTACCGAAAGTACAGCCAAACCATGAAAACCAACTTCAGTAGTGTAAATAGTAAACCAGCGTCACACAGCAATCCAAAATGAAACAAGGAAAGAAAGTAAGCTAATTGCTATGACCTTCAGCAGAACCAAAAGTCGAAATATCCTTGGCTTCTTCAACTGAGCCTTCGTTAGTGTTTGCCTCAGTAATGTTCTTTGGTGAAATAGCATCTGGTCTGTAGAATCTTAAGTCAACTCTACCAATGATGTACAACAAGTTAACAAGGGTCTCTAAAGCCCCCCACAAAACGTACATGACAACAGGTTTACAAATCCAACTTTGGGTGTTTTTAGTAGTATCCAAGAATAAAGTGATACATCTGAACAAAGCACCAATAAACACGAAGACCGAAGTAATAGCAATGATTAATATCGAGTTATTGTGTTTTAATGAGAATTTTGAAGAACCAGAAGTTTCAAATTCGTTCAACTCACCAGATAATTCACCTTCATTGTTTGAACTGTAGTGAGAACCACCGCTGACAATGGTTCTTTTCGAGTTAAGACTAGCTTCTAATCCATGTTTTTGAACAAACAATGCTTGACCATCCAAAACAGAATTCTTCTTGACAAAATAAGTTGGACCAAAAGATTCAATCCAGAATGGTTGATAAATCAAAGCAGACTTGTCATTTGATGATGATGGGTAGAGAAATGCTAATAAAACTAAAATGATGGCAAGTAATGAGTATAAAGTAATTAAAACTGAAGTAACTTTAACTACATTACGACACATGTCATAATGTGATTGACTCAAATAATACAAGTATGGAACAGCACCAGCAACAATTGTCATTATCACAACACCGACAACAACAGAGTATAAAGTTAGCATCAAGTACCAGAAAAATTTGGTGTTACCGCCAACTGGGTGCTTCCAGGTAAAGATTCTTTGAGCTAAAACCAAATTAAATGATGCAATGAAAACAGTTGGAAGAATTAATAAAACTTCAGAAGCAATACCAACATGTAATTTTAAGAGATCTTTAGCCCAAACGATTCTCAAAGCAAACCCTAACCATCTTAAGAGACAGTAAAAGGCAAAAGCTAGAGATAAAAAGAATTTATGTCTTCTTGACCAATTCACGGCAAAAATAGCAGTGTGAACTAACGAAAAGACCACAAAAAGGGCTAAGAAAACAGCACTTGGGGCGACATCTTTTGAAGTTGGATAATCACCAAATTGAGATTGTTGTAAACCCTGAACATAGTTAATTAAATTCTGTGGAATATCAGAATTGGATTGAAAACCCAATAGGCTTTTGGTTAAGCCAACTAACTTAACGATACCAGTACCGTCAGCAGCATTATCTGTGTAAGATTTGATTAATTGAACGACAGCAGTGGACATTTTGTTGTTATGATATAAGTTTTGATTTCAGTTAGGCTATCGTATGTAAATTAAGGCGAAACCAAATTATGGCTAATGGGTAACGAAATTTCAAAAGTAGTTTATCTTTTAAGGCAAAGTAATTGGTATTTATACTGAACGCAATATAAATGCAGATAAGCAGAAATATCAAAGGACTGGTAAATATTCTACTAAAAGTGGAGAATAGAGAATGGGAGGGGTACACAAAAAGTCATAGTATACTTACTTAGGGGGTGGAACACATAAAGCATCTAATCCATATATAAGTTTTTGCAAGATACATAGGATTTTCATTTAAATGTTGTATGTAAGGGATCTTGTATGCCGTTCGTTTAGTACATAAATTGAAACAGTAACAATAATATAAATGTAGAACAGACTATTTGCAAGAAAAAGAACAGAATCCGAATAGGGATGAAAATTCATTGACTCGGGCGCCGATGAGGAAAGCGCCGCTTGCAAAGCCCTGAATCCTGGTCCTAAGACAGGAAATAAATGAATGTGTATATGCATGGGTTGCTGTTGAGCAACTATTTTTGAGTTCTTATAGTATAGTACGATAATGTATGCACATACCAAACTGGTAAAGTGTTGGATAAGTATATATCATGTTGTAGATAAATTAGACGTTCTTTTTTTGGAAAATTTGGATTCAATTCACATTAAGTGGTGTTATATCGGTATCTGTAGGGCAACTATAGCCGTTTTGTTGAATGTTGGATCTTAGACAAAACTAATGCCATGTCAAGTGCAGCCAACTAACTAGATCCAACAACAACAAATGTAGAGGAACCTAATAAAATTTCAACAATCGCCAAAAACAAGAACCACCCAGAGAAAAAGGAATAGCTGTTGACTTCTCAATTGTAGCAGGTCGTTTATTGTCGGATTATTCAGTTGCTTATTGTTTAAATGTTCAATTGTTCAATTGAAATTTTAATGGAGTCTGATGGGACTTAGTTTTGACAGATATTTTTATATGCAATCGTTTTCGATGTCATATATTTATTTAATGGAGATCAGCTTTTTTTCTGTTCTGTATGTGTATGTGTATGTGTATTTGTGTATCATTATTGAATTGAAACTTTTCTGTAGTGCTAATATAATCCGCTCGCCGGATAGTTGAGAGACAACAATTGAGAAAGCATGACGGAGCTCAAATTCATGGACCTTCGGAAAATTTGTTTGTGCATGGGTATGGCATGATGGCGTATAATATAAATCTCCTCATTTAGTCTCAAGAGCAAGAGGAAACGATGACTAAAGGATTAGATAATATTCCGCATCGATCCTGCACTAAAAAGGATTACTAAGTACTGAATAAACTGATGCTCAGCTCATATCATGGTAGTAAGGATCAAATTTGTAACCGTGATATGATAGATACACCATATACCCCGCCACTAGTCCATATGATATATGTAAATCATACTAACATAGATTGTCACGTAGATGATGAGTAATTTTCTTGAAGGGAATATTATGGCTTCAAATTCACGGGATATGTGGGATACTCCTTTTTGGCCAGAAATGTTATGTGTTGACGATCCGTTTACCCATATCTATTTTCAGTTTTAACCCCATGAAAATCACAAAACGGTAACATACATCTAAGTGATGTTGATCATAGTTTACTATCTAATTACTGGCAAAGAGGGGAGCAACAGGAGGGGTTTATATACTCAGAGAATCTTGTTTAGATTATTAAGCATGTGAAAATACTCGGGCCAAATTCCTTGGTATAAGCATAATGGTGTCAGGAGTCTGGTCCGAGGGGTGAGTCACTTGGGTTTGACTGAAATCTAACAGTGTAGGGCGCTATGATGGAAAAGGGGGCATTGATTTAGAAAAGAACTCCCTTTTTGTTTTGTTTGGCATTATGGTTTACTTCCTTCCTATTCAGGGAGGACAAAATCCTATTAATTAGTAACCACATTTTTTGTAAACTATATATTTGCTAACATATACATTTAAACAAATACACTCATAAAAAAAATGGAAAACTTTGAAACATTATCACTTGAACCTGAACAAATTCCTTCAACTGCACTTGGTGTAAGCGAACAAGACAAACAAGGTCAATTCAACGATGAAACCCAAACCGAATTAAACATGTTTGGTGGTTATGATCATGTTACGTTTTACGTCAGCTCTGCCAACATTATAGCTGCCCACTTTATTAAAACCTTTGGTTTTAAACCGTACTGTCATATGGGTTTGGAAACCGGTTCTAAAACATTCAACTGTAGGGTTGTTAAAAACGGAAACGTTATTATTCAGTTCATGAGTTGTTTACAACCTTTAAAATCAACTGTCAAGTTTGATGATTGTATTACTATGCAAGAGATTCATGAACATATCGCTACTCATGGTGATTCTGTTAAAGACGTTGCCTTCCAAGTCAGAGACGTTGAGTTGGTTTTCACACGAGCCGCTGCTAAAGGTGCAACTATCATTATGGATCCAATTACTTTCAAAGATCAACGTGGTTCTATAACTTTGGCCAAACTCCGTGCTACTGATGATACCATCCATACATTAGTGGACCGTTCCAATTATTCTGGGTTTTTACCTGGTGTTTATGAAATGGATGAAGAAGAAGACGATGACGAAAACGATGTTGAAATGGATTGTATAGATCACTGTGTTCAAAATATGGGCTGGAATAAGATGATTAAATCTTGTGAATTTTACGAAAGCATGTTCAAGTTCCATAGGTTTTGGTCGGTTGATGAGAAGCAAGTTTACACTGAGTATTCTGCTTTGAAGTCGACTGTCATGGCATCACCTTCTGAACAGATCAAAATGCCTATCAACGAACCTGCCGTTGGGTTGAAAACATCGCAAATCGAAGAATTTTTGGAATATTACGGTAGCTCCGGTGTTCAGCACATTGCTTTAAAGGTTGACGATATTATTTCAACTGTCGGTAAAATGAAGAAGCGTGGTGTTGATTTCATTACAGTCCCCGATAAATACTATGACAATTTGAAAACTAGATTAGAAAATACCAAGCATCCAGAATTCAAAGAATCAATGGACAAAATTAAAGAAATGGGTTTGCTAGTTGACTTTGATGAAAATGGTTACTTATTACAACTCTTCACTCGTCCATTGTTCGATAGACCAACCATATTTTTTGAAATTATTCAAAGACGCAATCATAATGGTTTTGGTGCTGGCAATTTCAAAGGGTTATTTGAGATTCTGGAAGAAGATCAAAAGTTGCGTGGTAATCTGACTGATCAGGTTTTCCCGGATGAACTAGTTGAGGAAGATGATGATGATCATGGATATCTTCAATTTGTTCCGACTTCGCCACTGTTTTCAAGAAATGATAGGAACAGAGGTCGTTCAAGACCAAGAGCCTCTTCAGTTGATAGATTTGAAGATTGAGTCTATATGATTTCTGTTTTTGTTTTTAGCATCTAAGTACACTCGTTTCTGTTTTTTTTTGTTGCTGATATATGATGACACTCTCTTTTTTTTTACACAACTATCTACTTTTTTATGAATTGAAGAAAACCTGTCCTTTTAGAAAAGCTGTACTAACTAGTACGATTTGAATAAGTTAAGATGAATCCGAATTGTAAACATTACCGTATATATATATATAGAATACCTGAATTGCGAAATTGAAAAAGAAAATAAATAGAATGCGGAAAAAGCTAATATTACCAGGCTTGCATTTCTTCGTAATAGTCAATTCTGCTGCTGTGTGTATTTAAACTTTGACCAATAGTAGCTCTGAGGTGATCAACCATATTTGGATGAGCACAAGCACCAAATGCAATCGACCCTGAAGATTCAGCGATTTCATCTTTGATCAATTGTTCAACGTCAATTCTACCGGATCTGAATTCAACAAAGTCGAATAACTCTTGTAAGTATTCAATTGTCTTTTCATCAGTAGTAGTGCCCATCCCCTTTTCTTCAGAAGATGAATTGTCGGTCGAGCTAGCTGAAGATAAGTTGAAATCAACATCAGTGATTTGAGAGTCCGTGTTAGAAACATAAATAATTGGCTTACATTTCGTGCCTCTAAATTGTGCCAATTCTTCCTTAAACCAGTTCAAAACATTGTATTCTCTAACGGCCCAGTACAGCTTAACTTCAGTTTTAACATCTTTGGACATTAGATCCAATGCATATGAGAATGGACCTGGGATACCATTGCCACCAGCGATCAGAACAGCCTTGTCGTAGTTTTGGTATGGCGATTGTTCACCATATGGACCTTCAACCATAACCTTTATATTGAAAACACTCTTACCTTCTTTGTTAATCTTTTCATGAAGAGCTCTAGTAACACCGCCTTTAACCTTACAGTAGAAGTGAATGTGGTCCTTGTCTGTAATAGATTCAATCAATGTGAACGGATGTGATTGCCAGAAAGTAGTTGGTGTCATGAAGTGAACGAAACCATGAGCACCTGGATAAGGTTTCCAGTAGCTTTTTGGGAATGGAATTGATAGTTTGATAGTACCTTCTTCTGAAAGTATTTCACATCTGGCGGTTCTAATACCGAACAAAGCCAGTCTCACCAGTCTGATAAATCTATCAAAACACCAAACGGCAGCGGCAGCTTGTGAGTAAGTTTCGTAGCCTTGAGATCCAGCATGTAACCAGGTGGTATACAAGAACATTGCAATTAAAATGATGTGAGAAATTAGGAAAAATTCGTAGTATCGTCTTCTAATGGTGTAACCAGCTAAGGCAACAATAATAATAGAAGCAACTAGAGCAGTGAAACCTTCTCTGTACCAGTTTGTGAGTAACCTGGAGTGCCATTTACCTAAAGCACCTGATTGAATAATCATAGCAACAGCATGCAACAAAATTTCAAGGAAGAAAATTCTCGCAACCCATTTATGTAAAGTGACGAATCTAGAGTATTTCCATCTCGTTAGGTATTGTAAAAGGTTGTTTCTACCTGGGAAAATAAACAATAGTGGCATAATGTAAGAAGCTAAAATACAGGCCCTATCTCCAATATATCTTGAGAGACCAGTTGAACGCATAAGAAAAACTGGATCACCTTTTTGATAATGATACCCTAAGATACCACTGGCTAAACCGCAGTACACTAGGAAAATTGTAATGACAATAGCTTCAAATCTGTCTGGAACGAACCCGAACAAACCAAAGCTTTCAACATGATGTCTTTTAAAAAAGGCTGGCATTGTGAGATATCTTCTATAGGCATTGACAGACGGGCCAGTAAACTTTCTGGTAACTGATGGGAATAATCTTTGAGTCCAGTTAGCTAAACCACAAACAACCATCAATGCGCCCCAGGCTGACAATAGGGCTATACCTAAGTAGTGGGATGTAGTCACATTACCATATCTATTTTGATAAGCAGCAACATATTTCTTAGCCAGACTTTGAATCTTCCCTCCCTTAATTGGATAGTCAATCACTTTTGTTGCGTTATATCCATCAACAGTGGTATAATCAACGATATAACTGGTTGCATTTTCGTATGCAGCTTCTAAGCTGGCAGTCGTCACAGTAATGTTAACTTCAGCACAGTAGTCAATGACAATGTCTTGAGCTTTTTCAATATCGGACGAAAAGTTGTGAATACAGTCTAACCACGAACCTAATTCTGGTTTGGTTTTACAAGCACATTTGTAACCTTTTGTTAATGATGCACTTGAACACCAAGTGCCGTATTTCTGAACTGCCATCTTACATGCCATAACTTCGTATTCAGCATCTGAATACACGTGCCACTTTTCAGCAAGAGCAACTTGGCATAAGGCAAATATACTAGTCAGTTGTAATGTAAAGAATCTCATTTTACCAATTTGGGTATACTAGATAGAGACAGAAAAAAATGACATAAACAAACTTTAAAGGAAAACCTCGGAAAGTATTGAGGAGAATATTTCTGCAAGTGGATATTCTGGGATACTTATATATCAAGGATTTTTTAGATTACTTCCAAAATCCCAGTTAATAATAGCACTATTTCTTAAAACTACCATAGAGTGTCTGTTAAATTGATTGCAGAGATAACTTTTTTTTTATGCATGTACTCCAAAATATGCATTTCTCTTCGCCTCGATTATCAGGACGTAGATGCCATTTGATAACGTTCAAGGGTTTCCCATACCGTTTTGAGAAACCCTGTTCAGCATTTAACTTGAAGAAACTGCCCACATTTGTTACTTCTACAACTGTTATGTCTATTTACCTTGTGGATTGTTGTGGTGGGTCCTGAATCAATTGATACATTGGTACCATAGTATTCTTGAAAGCACAGTTGTTACCCTGAAAAGCCAAGGAATAGGTCTGTGATAACAGGACTAAAAGGAGGAGTGCGGCGTTGAAATGTTGTCCGTTCTAAATGTGAGAAAGGGGCGCAAAACTTTAAAAAAGTTTAAATTACTCCAAGATCTATTGGCTCTTTTCCCATTTTACCAATCGGAGCCTCTCTCTTTCTCTATCTAGTAAGCCTATAGTTGATTTTGTTTCAAGGTCTTAATTGAACTTTCCTCAAAAGGCAGCGATCCGATGATTTTTCCCTACTTGCTTCTCTACGCAATGCACACCGTGGGATTTTGAGCACGTGATCACATATAGTCTCTTGGCGCACTAATCGGTGATAAGAAGTATATATATGAAGATGCTCCAGTTTCACTAGCTATATCGATATCTGCACTGATAAGCTGTTCAGTAAAGAAAGAAAAATTTGATTTATACATATCACCTAAATTTAATACTGATTGGATGTGTGATTATGACTGCGTAGTAGTGCTGGTAAGTAGTTTGGGAATATGTTACGGGCTTCCTTGAAAGTCAACTTTATTTTAGTGCACCAATTATCAACCTATGAATGCTGCTGTTTTTCTGTGTCCTACGAAGTAGCTCTCAGGGGGGAGCTTAATTCGTACGGCCCCATTAAAATACTACGTGGTTTGGCAGCAGGTCGCACGCTCCCAGTGGGAAACATGAGAAGGGCCTCTTATTAACAGGATGGGGGGCTTTATATATTGCAAGCTTAAGTTCCCGTCTGAAAAGAATTCACAACAAAACTGGTACGTTGTGTGCATTTGCTGAAAAATCGGCTTCGAGAACTATATTTCAAATTCAAAACTTAAGATTACGTCTCAAACAGCTATAAAAATATGTATTCGCAAGATTTGATAAGTACTGCAGGGACACAGGGTCCAATAGGCGCAGGAGAATTGTAAAAGATGACCGCAACACATTTACAAGGGCAAAAAGATCGCCATTTATATTAAGTTCAAACCTTATGATGAATGACAGTAATCCACAGTTAAAATTGATTGTGCCTTTTTTTTCCTAATCAGAGAACGTTGAATTGGAATGTAGTGTGTCACCGTCAAATCTACCTTTTGTTGTGTAAGTTTTGTATAGTGAGGTTTACCCAAGCTCGTTTTTTTCTTCTTTTCCAAGCCACCATTTTTGAAATTTAAGAAATTTTCAGTTAAACAGAACAGCTAATATTCGAAATCATTAGTAAAGGATTGGTTCTGGTGTTGGGTGATGAAACTCGTGTGCTTGGTCCGAAACCTGTTAGATTATGAGATCTAAAAGGAGGTATTCAAGATGGTCTTTTTGTGTAAAAAACTCATGAAAACACCGTTGTTCCGAATATACACAGCTTCTATATGTCCAAGTGAGAGGAATTCTGCATAATTAGTCAAAGTATGAGGAAGACAGGGCGAAGCGTAAAAACAGAGAAAAAGAGTAAACCCCTCCAACCAGGAAAGTTATCTGGTAGGATCAATAACTGGAATTTCTAAGAAGATTTTTGTTGGATTAATTTGAACCTGTGAGGCATTTTTGGCTATTGTATTTTGATACTTAACAAATGGGCAATCTCTAGATTCCCAAATCAGATCGGTGCAAAAGCATTGATTACAATCTATAAGAGAATGCTATCCAAGAACGATCTGAAATCCCTTATCTGAAACCCTTTTAACTACGAGTTATAAACAAATAAAATATCTAAACTGTATTGGCAAGTCCCAAGAAATTTGTCAATTGGCTTGGCTAAGCAAGAGGCTGTATACCGTTTATCTGTTGATGTTGCATTCCACCACTACAAAGGTTGCTATTATACTATTTGAATGGCCATTGGCAGAAGAATACACTTTGATTATTCCGTGAATTGTTAGTAGTCTGTCTAAATTTTCAGAGATCGCGCACATTGCCCTTTAAAGTCTCCGAAGATGTCTCCGTTATATCCTTCCTCAGCGGCCAGCAGTTTTAATAGATCGGAAGCCTCGAAAAAATAAATGGCAATTTTTACAAAGCATTGGTTTCTTAGTAAGGTGAAGAGTTTAAGATATTTCTATAGGCTTTGGTGTTGAACTCTAGAATATATATCCGTTCTAATATGATGTCAATAATATAATTTCAAGCATTGTTAACTTTCAGTTCATCACTGTTGTTGTATCCACATTAGAATAGCTTGTCGTATCAGTAATTTTTCAACACTTCGCAACCTCTATGCAACTTGTATCGGCTTGTCTTGTTTCCCCTACGTGTAGATTTCGATGATAGGATCCCTAGTCGATTGTATTAGTGCATCCTATGAGATTGTTCTGAAAATGAAATGGCATGGTTTTATGTTGTATGGTTGGCCTAGCCTAGTTGCAACGTTTTGTTGTTGTCAGTTCTCAGTCACAATAATTTGTTAGAGTCATATTCTGTTGTGCTTGTGACACTTAAAGTTCAAGTACAATGTTATTAGGAATTTTTTGGGTATCGGCTCAAAAGTGCCAATAAGCATTGATTTGCTGCGAAAAGAAGGGCTTAACCAAAATTCTGTTTGTATTTCTGTTTTATTGGTTTTGAATTTCTCGGATTAGATATTTGTTTCAATATTAAGAATTCTTATATACCAACAATAAAAAACCAGTTATTATAGTAGTTGAATATATGAACTATACACGTCTGTTCTACCTATGCAACAGTATACATAAACTATACAAAGTTTTGGACCAAAAATGAACACGAGTAAAATTGCATAGTGTTAGTTTGATCATCACTTAACTTTAGAAACGACCTTCTTATTGACGCCCATGTATCTTTCCAATTGCTTCATTAGTCTATTACTTGGCTTACCTTTACCCCCGGAGACAGTAGTATTGTTAGCCAATGCAAAGCTGCCCGTACTCACCAATGAACCCCCAAACTTATTACGCACTTTTAGATCTGCTTCTTGCTGTGATTCCTGTTGTAACTGCCGTTGGTACTGATAATGTGGGTCGTTGCTATAGGTGTAGTGTAAATCTATTGAAGACTCGTTTGAACGACCATGGTAGTCTGGATTTGCAGTCTCATAGATGCCCGCGTTATCAGAACGTTCAGATATCAGAGAATATTGGAAGGAAAAACTATCAAAATTTCGTCCTTTGGAGTTTTGAAGGGAAGATTCCCTTTGAGAACTTGTTGCACTTGATGTTTCCATGAGTAAGTCTAACGTGGATTGGTCTTTCGTTATCGATGTCTTCGAAAAAGATGAACGTTTCTGTTGAGGGCTAGGGGCAGCTTTTTGTTGATCTCCAATGATAATTGCTGGCAACGATTCACCAAAACTGAAGATAGAGTCTCTTTGAGTACGTTCATTCGTTCCAAACTGTGTAGATATTGGAGAAGTTGGTTGGCTTTGCTTTATTCCCTGTTCTTGTGGTGATGGCGGTGGTTGCGGCTGGTGTTGAATGTGGTAGTCAGGCCTTAGTAACGTTGGTTGTTTTGATGCTAAATTAGGAGTATCTTGAACAATGCTTATGATTGGAATGTCAAATGAACCAGCTGATGAAATTGAAGAATTGTTGTCAAAGGTACTATTTGATGTACTGAATTCACTTTCTTGGTCAGAAGTAGATACGTAATCTGTAAGAATTTCATCAAATATACTCTCACGTTTGGAGTGGATAATAGGCCCGGAAACATGGGGCATTTGTTCTGGTAAGTACATTTGAGAACCAGCAGTTTGCAGTTGTCGAGATCTATTCGGAGCGTGAATTGCAAGGTTATTGTCAATTTCAAGCTTTATTTGAATTCTATTGCTAATCACAGTCTTCAAATAGTGGTTCCATAATTCAAGGACCCTATCAGTGTCCTTGTTTGGTGTGGTATTTGAAGTAATGCCTTCTTGAGAATCAGCATTATCAGTTGTTTCCGATTCAGGGCCAGCATACTTGACGGACGCAGGAACTGGAGGTAACTTTGTCTTCGGAGATGAGATTGGTGGAGGGACAATGAACGAAGTTGATCTTGCACGTTGGTAATAATTATCTTGTTTCTTACTTTTAGAAGGTAAACGAATAAGAGTTGGTTCACTGACCTTTGGATTTCTAATAGTTTTCGGCTTTGATGATTTACTTTTACTCAAAATCATCCTCCATTTCTTTGCCATTTTAGACTTTAATTTCTTGAATAGTAATAATATATTGGATAGCCATCCGATCTTTCTTCTCGTTGCATTTGATCTTTTCAATGATAAGTTGTTGGACGTGACTGGCTCGATTTTCTTGCTCATTGATGGTGTACTGTGAGATGAATCTTCACTTGATTCTTTCAGAGAGTTTAATCTTTTCAGAGACCTTGATGCAATAGTGACTCTTCTTCTCAGGGAATTAGATCTCAATGGGATTCCCGAATATGGAGCTACTGTTTTTTGAACGTCTGTCAGATTGCTGTTCATATCTATTGGATCTCTTGAACGTAAACTTTCTGTCTCTTCTTCGTAAGTTCTAGGGTTTAGAACTGAAGTTGCTGATGAATTATTGTTGATTAGATTTTCTAAAACTTCACTATTTCTTTTATTATGACTCAAATCGTCATTGATTCCCCAATTTGTAAAAATTGATAATCTCTTCTCATGACGTTCCGCAACACTTTCTTTCACTGATATTCTTCTCGAAATCGATGGATGGTGCTTCGTATATGGGTTATCATACCCTGAGACAGGAAACGAGCCGAAAATGGTGTTGCGGGCATTGGTATCTTCGAAAACTGATTTTTTATCAAGATCATCCGTATCAAATGGATTAAATTGTGTCTCTATTTGTGGTGATTTCTGTGATTCTGATTTTTGCTGTAGCAGTTCTTCTTGTTCTTGGTCTTTCATGGCGCCTTGATATTGCGAAGAAGCTGCACTGGAATTATGATCAGCGTCGTAATATGGATCATCGTTTGTACCACTGGAGTAAGTTTGGATTATTGGGAAATGCATTAAAACTTGTGATGGTATAGTTTCATCGCTGTAATTGGCATTTAGATCTACAGCCATATTTATTAATTGTGATTCTTGTGATATAATCTCAGAATTTGATCCAATGGTGGATGGATACTGGAATTGCATTTGGGATCCAGTGAATGATTCTGTGTATGTTTTTCTATGCTGTCTTGCCATTTATTGAAAAATATTAGATCCTTAGTATTTTATAACTTCTGTCGTTGCTAAACTATAACGTGCTGTTTTAAACAGTAACATATAACTATGTGATCTCAAGAAGAAGTAATGAATTCTAAGAAATTCAAAGAATTGAGAGAAGTGCAGAACGGTAGCATCACCATTTTAATCCGATTTCTCTGGATCATTCATAGCTGTTATCAGTCCCCATATTCTATTCAGAATGGCTGGTTCAGGAAGCTATATACAAGGTATCAAAAAAATACAAGAAAAGATGGCTGGCTGAAGACGAGCCGCACACTGAGAAGCTTCTAAAAAAATAAAAAATTGAAATCATCCAATTATCCCAATCGGGAAATTGTTGATCTGGTTTGGAACCTGATGATCCTTATCATTTTTGCTTGTTCTGTCGAGACAGTGGAGTGAAAATTACAAAGGTCTGTATCGTGCTATGCTATTAATATATATAGGTATATCTACTATGAAAGGAATCTCTTGAACTTCTCTTTGACTTGTGTACAGAGAGGGGGGATATTTTATTATCAGAAACTTTGTTCATCAAGCAAAGTATCTAGGTTCATCAAACACATGGAATCTATGTTCTCTAACACCATCACCATAGAACATGTCAGGGAATCTCATATCTTCTGGAACGTCAGCCTCTTCAATTCTTTCCTGAGAATATTCCTCGTCGTAACTATTAGTACCTTCCGGCACAACAAATTTACCAACTTGAACTTCGGTATCTGTGATAGTACCTCTACTGATTCTGGCATAACCTGTTCTCTTCAATTTCTTGTACAAGACGTATTCACACCATCTATCATCGTCGGTAGCATCAATATCATGCATTCCTGAAGTCTCGCTCACGTATGTGTTATAGTTACCTTCTAATGGATTCGTCACTAGATAACTCAATAAAATCATTGGTCTGTCACTGGAACCCATGATCTCAGCAACTCCTAAACTTTGCAATCTACGATCTTCGACATCTTCTTCTTGGCCAGAATGGAAAACAACAACGTCAACAAGTTCACCATAACAGTCTAAAGTAGCATGAATGGCAGGTGCCAATTCACCAACTGGAGATGGTAACAAATAATGAGTGGATTCAACAATTGGGAACTTGGATAACAATGCAGCACCCCAGGTATGTTTGTTTGGACCTGGACCGAAATCAGCGTACATGTCTAGTTCTTCAGCCAATCTTTGGGTCAGGTCTCTGTTACCCATGATAATTCTTTGTGTGTCTGATTCAAGAAGACCAATAACGTCCAATTCTAGATCTTTAATTAGATCACGCATTCTATGCTCGGATGACCACATATCGTTATCCAAACCAAAGTGAATGGTCCAAATACCAGCAGTTATTAAACGAGAATCAGGATGGTAAGGTTTTGGTTTTTCAAATTGGAATCTATTGAAGGCAATAAAACAAGACAGCATTGTGAAAAGGATTAAATAGTTGGTGACTCTCTTTAAGGTTGAACCCATCTTGTTGATGTTTAAATGAGAGATTTCAACAGGGTAAGTGAAAACCAAACTGCATAACAAAGCAACAGATGAACCAAGGACAATGTCGGTTCTCTCCCTAAGAATTGGTCCACCAGGAACAAAAGCATAAGCAACAACCCAAACATGAGCCAAGGTTAAAGTAATATCAACAAGGAATGATAAACCAAAAACCAAAGCAAGGTTATTAACTCTTGAAACTTGGTGTAAGCAAACTGGAATGATGAAGCATAACCAGAAAACGTATAGCATACCACCAGCGAATCCCAGCCAACCATGGAAAGAGTATAAAACAGCAGCACCAATAATACCTGCATAAGAAACTTGCTTGAAAGCAGTTGGCTTAAAGAATCCAAAGTATGTACCAATACACATAACGAACAAAGTAACAGCACCGTGAGGAACTGGGACTGGACCTTCAACAGGGTACCCGTTCCAAGTCCATAGAATAATAGTGGAAGAGTCGGTAAGCATGGCACTAATGGAGAAAATCAACGAACCAAATCCAAGTGCACATAATCCGACTGAAGGTGGCTTAGAATCTTTAACATTGGACTTGGTTTCTAATTTAATCTTTGGTAAGCTTGTCAGAGAAGCAGAAACCAAACCAACGATCAAACCAGTTAAATTCCAACCACCAGTTTCAGTGTTCATAATTGGCCAGATTGGGTTGTTTGTCCAGAAAGCAAATTTAGCGATTGTTGAAAGAATCAAACCCATGGCAAAAGACGTTGCATATGATTTGATAGCTAATGGATCGTTCAATCTACCAATGGCCCAAACTTCAACAGCTAAAGAAATAACAGCAAAGACAATGCCTGCAGAAATAATTAATAATCTAGTGGCAGGTTCAGTAACTGCGTAAGCACCAACACCGAATAGACAGGATAAGAATCTTGTGATTTGAGGTTTACTGGCAAAAAAAAATTTCAAGCCTGGAATGGCTAATAGGAAAGGAGACAGTAAACCGAGACAAACAGATTCATAGCCAGAGATGCCCATGTGCCATAATGGGAAGTACCAGATACAAAGAAACAAAGAGGAATAAATTGACCAGAATATGAAGGAATTCAAAGTGTTGATAGTCAATCGGAAAAGAGAACCATTAATCTCTTTAATATTTGGTAACAATTTGCTTTCCTTTGAGTAACTAATTGTAGATGCTTGTTGATTCTTATCGGATTCATCAATTTTTCTTTGAATCAATTGAATATCAAAGTTCGCAGTAAAAAATTCATCAGTGTTTGAAGATGGTCTCAATTCAATGATTAAATCTTTGAAGTCAATAATGGACCACGAATCAAAACCAACATCCAAGAAAATCAGTGACCATTCACAGTATGCGTAGTATGAATAAGCACCAGCAACTCTATGAACCTTGTGTTGTATGAATAAGTAAATTAAAGGAATTAACATTAGGAAGAAAGACCACGCGGTGTATTTTCTATATTTTCTTAAAGTTGATCTTGGAGCAGTTAATTTTGTAATTGCCAAGTCCCAAGGAATAGTTAAAACGATGTATGAAATCATGAAAATATCGTGAGCATCATGATCATCGGTAGATGTGATATAAACCCAACCACCACATGTCATTGTTCTTAAAAACCCGCTGATAAGAGCCACATAGTTGTATGCTGAGTTAGCTCTGTATAATCTAATGTAATTCAAAGCAATTAAAAGGAATCTAGGTCCAGCAGTTAATGCAATGACGATTTGAAAAATTGATCTTTCAGGATAACGATCACCAATGGTGGCAGAAACACTAGGGAACCATTCGTCTGGGTAACCATAGAATCCGTTTTTCACAATTTTATGATAGTGTAACCAACTTCCAACCACCAAAGCAGATATAAAAGCGGACAACGCAAACAAAGAATGAGCAATAGCTATCAATTGAGCATTAAATTTCAAGATGGTCTTACGTCTTGGAGTTAATGTATCTGACATCTTTTCTTCATATAAACAATTGAGAATTATATACCTATGGATCCTATGTAGATTATAAGTCTTTGAATGTATTGTTTATGAGACCAATAGCAAGTTGATGTTTCGGAAAGATGAAGTAGATGGGGCTGGGCCAAAGACAGCAGTACACTCACTGGAATAGATCACATGTGTAGTAAAGTATATAACAACTTGATCTACTATTTGTGGTTAGAAAAGAGACTCAGACGTTTTGGGAAAGGAGTCGTGCATTGAATAATCATTTGGCTTGAAACCCCTACACCTCTTTTATGACAGATTGATTTTCACGCATTTAAACATTGGCAGAGATCGAATAAATAAATGAGGGGAAATTCCTTAATTTGCAACTAAACAAACCATTTAAAACAAAAAGACTAATTAACATATTAGTTTCTAATCTATATCTACAATTAGGTATAAATATAAAGAAATTACCACATCAAATAAATGGCTGGTATTAGTAAGTGTCCTTTTCTGTTAGTTGCTTACTAATTTTTGGTATTTGAAACCTCAGCCTTGTTCAGCGTTTAATATTTGATAATTAGGGTGGAAGAAAGAAAGAGAAGTTGCTGAATACTAACATTTCGTCACGTAATTTAGCAAACTCAAACAAGAAAGAGGAGTTCAAACACTCACCGAATGTTTCATTCGATGAAATCGATTACAGAAATCCGATGGATTTGAAAAATGCCCAAGAATCAATGTTAAGAGAACAATTCATTAGAATTGAAGTGTTAGGCATTATCAGAAAAGCGTTAGAAAATTGTTTTAGAGTCAGTGGACCAAATGGATTCGAAGATTGTAGAGAGCTAGCTGATAAATACTTGGACATGTTCCCTGATTCAAGAGCTCAAGGGTATTTGGGTTATCAAAGAAACGATCCTTCCAAATAGTTTACAAAACTCGTTAATTTGTGTGTGCTTTTAGAAATACAGTTTAAAAGGTGCCATGGTTGGTATACTTTGAAAGTTGTCTGCATCCTTTATTTATTTATTCTAGATTGCAGAGAAAGAAGAGGGAGGTGTCATTTTGAGAAATGTGAAGTAGCAAAGTGAGCAATTTGCGATCTTTAGTTGGCCTCAATTTGATACTTGTATATACTATAGAGATAAAGTGATGTTATTCAATTGAGTCCCAGGTATTTTGTGTTTTTTTGGTAACTGTACGTTTTTCTCTGATCTGTTTTCTGTTGTTACATGTAGGAGTCATGGTTTGGAATACAAGATGGTTTATATTTGTTTAAGCTTATTAGGCGTACCTCTTATTTATTTATTATTTATTTATTTAGTTAGTTGTTTATTTGTTTATACTAATCTATCTGTTATTTGTTTATTAATAAAGTGGTTTTATATTAGGAATGTTATAAACTGGCCATCTCATCTCCATGTGTCCATCATCTGATCTCAGAGGTACCACAAAAACACCTCACACCCGTCTCGGACTACAGTGAGCGCCCGGAGTGAATCCACATGATGCATCCATTAACAATTACCGACTTGATCATGAGGTTGCACCTGGACTAAGGTGACTTTTCCAGTGCTACCTAAGTATATATATACCGTTCTCTTTCTCTAGACATCTCTTTCAACCTGTCAATTGTATGCCAATTGCTCTCTTGTTTAACCACAGATTTGTATCATATTTACACAAGCCCATAAAAATGTATGTATATTCTTTTCTCCCTTATATTCTTCCTTCAGTTGGTCCTTCAGAAGGTTTATGTTTCCCCGGGTTCCTACTTTCAAATCCAAGTTTTCGAATCTTCTTTTTTATACTAACAAGGATGTAACCCATATCAGTTAAAGAATGTCTTTATCATCAAAATTATCAGTCAAAGATTTAGATTGCTCCGGTAAAAGAGTCTTCATCAGAGTCGATTTCAACGTTCCATTGGACGGTGACAAGATCACCAACAACCAAAGAATTGTCGCCGCTTTACCAACCATCAAATACGTTTTAGATCAAAAGCCAAAGGCTGTCATCTTAGCTTCCCACTTAGGTAGACCAAACGGTGAAGTCAACTTGAAGTACACTTTAAAGCCTGTTGCAGGTGAATTGGAATCTTTGTTAGGCAAAAAGGTTACCTTCTTATCTGACTGTGTTGGTCCAGAAGTCGAATCAGCTGTTAACTCTGCTCCAGCTGGTTCTGTTATCTTGTTAGAAAACTTGAGATTCCACATTGAGGAAGAAGGTTCCAAGAAGACCGATGCTGGTAAAGTTAAGGCATCTAAGGAAGATGTTGAAACTTTCAGACAACAATTGACTGCTTTAGCTGACGTTTACGTTAACGATGCTTTCGGTACTGCTCACAGAGCTCATTCATCAATGGTTGGTTTCGAATTAGAAGACAGAGCTGCTGGTTTCTTAATGGCTAAGGAATTGGAATACTTCTCAAAGGCTTTAGAAAATCCAGTTAGACCATTCTTGGCCATTTTAGGTGGTGCTAAGGTTTCCGATAAGATTCAATTGATTGACAACCTGTTAGACAAGGTTGATATCTTGATCGTTGGTGGTGGTATGGCTTTCACTTTCAACAAGGTTATAAACAACATGTCCATTGGTAAGTCTTTATTCGATCAAGCTGGTTCTGAAATCGTTCCAAAATTAGTTGAAAAGGCTAAGGCCAACGGTGTCAAGATTGTCTTGCCAATTGATTTCGTCACCGCTGACGACTTCTCTCCAGATGCTAACACCGGTTACGCCACTCTAGAAGAAGGTATCCCAGCTGACTGGCAAGGTTTGGATGCTGGTGAGAAATCTATCAAGTTGATGTCTGACACCATTGCTGAAGCTAAAACCATTGTCTGGAACGGTCCACCAGGTGTTTTCGAATTTGAAAAATTCGCCAACGGTACCAAATCTATGTTGGCCGCTTGTGTCAAATCTGCTCAAGAAGGTAACACTGTCATTATTGGTGGTGGTGATACTGCTACTGTTGCTAAGAAGTTCGGTGGTGCTGACAAGTTATCCCATGTTTCTACTGGTGGTGGTGCTTCCCTTGAATTATTGGAAGGTAAGGAATTACCAGGTGTTACTGCTTTAAAGAGTAAGTCCGCTTAAAATACTTCTTGGATTTGATTGTCCCATTTTTTGAATATATATTTATAGTTTTGCTCCCTTTATATGATATTTCCTTTTTTTCCCTGTTAACATTAAGTTCCGTTCGATGGTTTTGTAACTGTTATAAAGTAATAAGAACAGCTATATATATATATTTTTCAAGGCTGTGTGGTCATGTGACCTTAGATTAATTTGGACCAGGCCGTCAACTTTGTTTTGTTTTTGTTTGACCATTGGAGACCCTTCTTGTAAAGTAAACAGCCTTCTAAAACATCCTTATCCCTTAGAACAACAATACCATCATTTATCCGAAATGAACAAGGAAACCAGGGTTCCATTAAAAGACATTACAAGACGGTTCGAGAAGAATACAACGGTACAAAAAAGATCACTGTTCACAAAGGCACTTTTCAACAAGAGTGAATTCCCTGTACAAAAGAAATCGAACTCACAAATCCTAGCGAAAGTAACCAATTCCTA
The DNA here is from genome assembly GCA_019232045.1 of Ogataea degrootiae. Taxonomy (NCBI): domain Eukaryota; kingdom Fungi; phylum Ascomycota; class Pichiomycetes; order Pichiales; family Pichiaceae; genus Ogataea; species Ogataea degrootiae. The sequence continues at coordinate 90,468 of JAHDIT010000032.1, forward strand.
CACCACACCAAGTTCAACAAGCATTAAAAATATTATTAGCCCTGCAAGAAAACATCAAAATGGTGGTATTGCTTCAAAGATCTTCAAACAAAGAACAAAAAAGAATTCACGGACAGTAACCGAAATTGCAAACAGCCTACCTTATCCAACAACAACAGCAACAACAACAGTCAACAAGAATCACAACAATCAATCAATAGGGAAATCTAACCCCCCACCACTGTTACAAACAGGTCCATTAACCGGTCAATTGAGTGGGTATTTGAACGGCGTATATTCAATGAATGCTATTTTGAATTACACTGGTAAACCAGTTACTACAGAACCTCTTCCATGTCGAGAAGTTTATTCAGTCACTGAAATAAATGATTTTTTAACAGTGGCTCATTTATCAACCGTTGACAATAATGATAGCCAAGGTGAATCGTTAATTGATGTTGTTGATAATGGGATCATCCTAGCAACTTTTAACGAATTTGGCGGTTGTGGCAGGGGCAATAATGGGAACAAAAGCAAAGTTCAGGTCGGCGACTACATTCATTGCGGGAAAGACTATTATCAGATTAAAGTCGGTGGGAGATTTATTAAGTGCTATTACAGGTGGTTGGAAGTTATATGAAATGAACAGAAGAGGGAATGAAAAAATCTATAAGTTTCCATAAATAGTATGTACAAGTTTTATCTGTTCAAAAAAGAGAGAATTAATTTTCTGAAATCTTGCCTCTGACTTCTTGATAGTATAAACCTTCTTTGTCAAACCTATTCAATATTTCCAGCACTTGTTGTTTGTAAACTTGGATATCAAATTGTTCATTCGACATCAACAAAGGTAAATAATTGTCAACAAAGTCTTTACAGAAGATTGGAGAACCTTTAGCGCTCAACAACTTCAAAGCCGCAATACAAGGCTCGATTGAACTTTGTTTAATTGCGTTGTCTATCAATATACGTGATAAATTCCAATTTTTGCTGTTTAAAAAAACAGTCAAGAACATTAAATCAAGCTGTGTTTTCGAACCTAAGTTATCTCTATCATGAATAGCGTTTGAAAAATGGTATAATTTGTTCAATAGATTAGCGTGTTTCAAGACAATATTGTTTGATTTTTCATCAGTTTGGTTCAATAAAATAAAATCATCGTTGTCTAACTGTGAGCCAGAAACTACTAATAACGGGAATAGGGATTCGAGATCAGATTTTGTGATAACAGGGTTGAATAGATCGATGATATTAGAAATGTACGAATATCTATATTGGAAGATTTCGTCTGGTGTGTATGACGAAGCATCGTTACGGAATTCTGGTGACTGTAAAATTAATTCAATTAATGGTTTGATTTCATTTGCAACTGTAAGCGGTAGCCCGTTTGCTTGCATTAATTTTAGATGGTTTTCAACTTTTCTCAATGGACATTGTTGTGGGTTGTCCAAATGGTACCGTAAAAGCTCATTGAATTTTGTTGAGTAGTTCTCTCTGGTTATGACTTCAGGATTGAAAGAGGGCGAATCATTAACTATTGTAGAGTATAAGCTTAATTGATTGATTTGTTTCAAAATTCTCGCAGAGCTCTTTTTGTTGTTGGTGTTAACAGTACTGAAGTATCTTAAGCCCGAGAAAATATCATCACTAGATCTAAATTCCGGTTCTTTCTTGTACTTGCTTTTATCTTTGGCCCACAAAGATTCCAAATTTAAAGAATCTCTTCTTTCCGCAGTTAAGAAATGAACGTAAATACCATCGATTTTACAATCCATCATAACCCAAGTATTAGCAGCAGCACCATAATCGTTATGTGCATAGGCTGGTCCTTTCTTCCCTTTCTTACGAAGCCTTCTTTGATACTTAGCTAGTTGACCAGCGGTCAGCAAACCTTCTGATTTTGGAATTCTTTTCAAATTACTCTTTATGAAAAAATTCAACTCTGAAGTTGCCTTTTGTAAATGTTTGGATGATTTCCCAGTACCTATAACCATAAAATCAGACAAAACTTCAGCACCTTCGTTAACTTGATTAGTATCGGGACTTCTTAAATCGAAGAGTTCTAAATCTGTAATACCCAATTCCTTAGCTATGAACTCTACCATTGGTTGCAGAGCGTGTGGGGCGTCGATTGGAATGTCTGGTATTTCTATTTGTCTTAAAGGAGATGACAAGTTTGGGGATTCTTCAGCCCTCATATACCACGGAAGTTCCGGTTCTTGAGGTGTCGTTTTTGTTTCACTTTCTGTGTTTTGTACTGCAGCAGTGGTTGACTGTATCCGTCTGGAACTTGTCACTTGAAGAGACTGGCCAGACAGGCTCTTGTGAAATTGCTGTTTAGAGATGCAACGTATACATTTATTTCTAGCAAACATTATAATGCTATGTATGTTTGACGAGGATGTGTTATTGAAAATTAGTTATGAACTAGGCAACTAACTAGGAGAGTAAAGACTATCTAATACACCAATTTTCATTAAGCCATGCAATTTACTAATATTAAAATAGATCGATCAAATTAAATTGAGTTGAATCGGCCCTGAAAAGTTTTTAGAGTCGATTTGGGTCAATTGGCGTCGATTTTCTTTTTTCACCCAGAGACGACAGGGGTTTTGTTGTGAGCTGTGGACTTTTCCGAAGTTCTGTATGGTGATGATGGGGCTCAGCAGACGTGGATCTAGAACGTTTTTAGCGAGTATGGCTTGTTCTTGAGATTAAAGTACTGTTCACCTTGATATACTGAGGCTATGGTGATTAAGTACCCTAGTAGTACTCTTTCAACAATATTCAATATCTATTACCTTTATTCATAATATATTATACTCACATCAACACCATATTCCACAACCCTCTTACACACACTTCCGTGTGTGCTCTCCTCATTCGAGGCGCTTCGCTTTCTGAGAACACATTGCATACTCATAACGGTTACTATAGATATTATTTCTGACCTCTCATTGTTATGTTACCACTTCTCCTGCGCTCCGTTATGACTTTCCGTACATACAAGAAATTGTCCAATCAAAACATCACCTCAACCCATGAACCGAACTAACCCATTACGTTACACACAAACTCCAACTCTCTAATCTTCACCTAAACACTAACAATATTACTACTACCCGCCACCACAACACACGTACCTCCCTTCCACAGACTGGGGAAACAAAAGGAAACAGCCCTTCGTCTCAGCCGCTCGCCCACCGCCAGACCGAAGATTGTCACATTTCTTATTTTCATGTTAAGGCTTTGCATCACAAATTGTGATTCATCCAACTTGTCTTGGTATGGTATAATTTAAGTATCCATCAACCATGTGGTTTGGCTCATAAGCCTCTGTAAAGCTAGTCTTGCCCAAACTTAACTAATCGCCAGACGGTACTGTCTTTTTCTACTCACCTTCTTTATCATCCCCACCTAAACGAACACCATTAAAGAGGAAAAATACTCCTTTGCCTCCTCTAACTCTATACCTTTGATGTCTTTTCAAACTTTTACAGCCATCATCATCACTCCAGCATTTTGATCCACTGTCCTCAATCCTCATACTTTTGCATTATTTGCATCTTGAACCAAATTTCACTTGGTCCCATTTGCAATCATAAATAACGTCATTTTCTAATTAGAATATCATATAAAACTACTTTCTCTATCAAGTATCCACTACATTTAGAATTTAGAAACCCCAAATAATAATGGTAAATAAATAAAACTATAGTCATCTACGCTAATAATCATATCATAGACAACCTATTCAAAAAATGGCATTGATCACATCATCAATCTCACTAATACTCCTACCAATATCCATACTACTAATTACCTTTCTACATGATACCGATTCGGTACTGACTACACTGGGATACAAAAGCACAAAACCAACCAACCATTCTTACATAAATAAAGAAGATATTAGTATCACTACGTCAAATCAACTATCAGAAGAAACAGGGTTCGCTTTCAACTTTGGTTCACCATGCACAAGCCATCAAAATGACTATGAAATCTCAAATAATAGAACTAATGCCACGTTATATACCCTTTGCCGAAATTCTGACCTTTATAGCATGTTGGAAACCATTCAAATATATGAAGATAGATTTAATTCAAAGTATCACTATGATTGGGTCTTTTTAAACAATGAACCTTTCACTGAAAATTTCCAAAAATTGGTTAGTAATTCCGTTTCAGGCATCGCCAAATTTGGATTGATCCCAGAGGATCATTGGAGTTTCCCAGATGATCTTGATATAGATCACATGAACAATAAAATCGATCAAATGCTCAACGATGAAGAAGGCGTCTTACCATATGCTGGTTCAATATCGTATAGACACATGTGCCGATTCGAATCAGGGTTTTTCTATAAACATCCGCTGCTTTTAAACTATGATTATTTTTGGCGTGTTGAACCTGGCGTTAAACTGTTTTGTGACATCAACTATGATCTTTTCACGCATATGGCTACTCATGACTATAAATATGGCTTTGTAATAAGCACCATCGAATACCCTAAAACGATCCCTTCGTTGTTCAAAACTCTTGAAAGCTATCTCACTGAAAACGATCAACTTGATTTGCTAGATACCAGTACAAATAGCTCAAATTACGCTAGATTCATTTATGACAAGGACAAAAATGACTATAACCTGTGCCATTTTTGGACTAATTTTGAAATTGGTAATTTGAACACGCTACGGTCTGACAAGTACAATGAGATATTCAACTATTTGGATAAACAAAACGGATTTTTTTATGAAAGATGGGGGGACGCTCCCATCAGATCTCTGATCTTGTCCCTCATTTTAAGCAAGGGAGAAATTAAAAGGTTTAACGATATTGGATACCTGCATGAACCTTATTTACAGTGCCCAATTGATGAAAAGACAAGGTTACAACAAAGATGTTCTTGTGATCCAAACGAAGATTTTACCGATTTGTGGTTTAGTTGTTCTTGGTATTTTGATCAGATACAAGATGCCATTATGAAAGATCTCGAACTGGAACAGAACTGACTCAACATTTTACTAATTTATTTATACTTTTCTATTACTTTTCTACCCCTTTTCTGCTTTTCTTTTGTTGAACAACGTGCTGTTGTATCATAATAGACTGCATTTATAACGCCATACTAGATAGAATATTCTTAGGGCCTAGATTTTACACCCTCGCTCAATACATTACCAATAATTAAATATGATATACAAAATGCACAATCCTCACAGTATATAATACCGCTGTTCGTATTCATTAACAAGCCAATCCATACCATCGTTCAACCCTTCTCCAGTATACGCACTAACACACCTAATTTCCCAATTATGATTTGTTAATACTTTTAAATCTAACATATTCACAATCTCACTCCTTAATTCCTCTCGATCACCATCAAACACATCGATCTTATTGATCAATACGAGTAATCCACAACCAACCAATCTATCTTCAGACAAAACCCTTTTAAACTCTCGGAAATTCTCTTGTAATCTGAATAAAGAACTAGAATCGATAACCCAGATCAAGAAATCTGTCTTTTCAAAGTAATTGAACCAAAATGCACGTAAGGTAGTTTGACCACCAATATCCCAAATGTTCAAATTGAATTTATTTTGATAAGTTACCGTTTCGATGTTAAATCCCATCGTTGGGGATGTTTCTGTTGGATCCTGATTGAGTAATGATTTAACAATGGTGGTCTTCCCCGAGTTGTCAAGTCCTAACATTAGAACCCTGATCTCCTTTTCCTTGAGTTTCTGCTTTCGTATTATTGACAATAGTCCCATTCTTTATGGCTAGGAAATATTATAAATGTTGTTTCGGAGTTGTATGTTGTATAATCACTCATTTAGAGCTGGCAATTATTCACCTAGCTATAATAAATAGAGGTACAGATCTCGCGTCAAATGTGCACAGATGGGAGGTTGGCGCCGCAATTTGAGCTCCGCTCTATTTAATCATTCTTTACTTTGCCTTCATGAATGAACATTCAGAAGAGAGATCTTCTGTTTGTTTCGAATCCACCAATAATCCAGTTTGACAGACACACACATACACGTCAGCCTATCTCAAAGTTAAATGGTAGATCAAACTAAGTAATTAACCCTTATAGTTTTATAACTAAAGTGCAAAGATCCAAGACAGTCATCATCAAAACATGCCTCCAAGATCTTTGAAGAGAAAAACTTCAAAAAATGACGTCCAGAATCAATCATCAATACTGAAGTTTTGTAAATCAACTTCTGAAGTACTTCTAAGAAGAAATGAAGTAATATTGATCGATTCTGATGATGATGGCAAAAAAATGGAATTGGGGCATCCTTCTCTAGATGAGAAATCAGGATCAGGGAACGCAATTAAAGAAGAAGTCGAACAAGAATCAGTCAATCTGAAACCAGATATATTAAGCAGCAAGGAGCAAATAACTGGTAAAGTGCACACTATCAAGAAAGAGGAACTTGAGGAAATAAAGTCCGAGTTCTCTGTGAATATCCATGAGGATATTTTCTGTCCAATTTGTCAACTTTCCATTGACAGATTATCACTAGAGGCCAGATCATCACACGTTAACGACTGCCTAATATCACCTAATTCACGACCAACAATTTATGTTTCACAGAAGTTCACAGCTTCACGACGGTCCTCGGAGACCCCCAAGCCAAAGACAGGGCAACCGAAGGAAAAGAAGGAGCCCAAACAGAGGAGACCTAAACCACCAATACCCGAACATAAAATACTCAATTTTGGAAATATTTCGATAGCTGTTGATGCATTCTGTTATGCACCTCATGATCAAATATCCATCTATTTATTGACTCATTTCCATTCTGATCATTATGGGGGATTGTCTAGAGGCTGGTGTAATGGCTCTTTAATCATAGTGACCAAAGTCACTTATAATTTAATGATTTTGAAATTTAATTTCAGTCCTGAAATGATGATAGTTATGGATTATGACCAAAAGATTGATATCCCTGGGACTGGTTTGAAAATAACGTGCCTTGATGCAAATCATTGTCCCGGTAGTGGTATTTTTGTAATTGAATCACAAAATGGACTCCGATATTTACATTGTGGCGATTTCAGAGTTAATAAAAAAATGATCTCAAGGTTAATGGAATACAAGAAATTTGACAAGATTTACTTAGATACGACATATTTAGATCCATTGTACAATTTTCCCAAACAAGAAGTCGTTATCGATCAACTTTGCAAATTCATTAAAGAGAAGAGTGATAATTATAGAACCAAACAAAGTAGAGTGATTGATTTTTTCAATAAGTCAAGGTCAGAGATTAAAGCTAATGAATTTCTAATTTGTATCGGAACTTATGTCATTGGGAAAGAAAAACTAGCTGTTAAACTGGCACAAAAGTTGGGCTCCAAGATATATTGCAATGACACTAAATTGGAAGTTGTTGAACAATTAGAATGGCCTGAATTTCATGATTTGTGCGATAAGAATGCACCTGCCTTTTGTCAAGTGCATATAGTTCCATTGAGAATGATGAATAAAGAGTATTTAATAGACTATCTCAAAATGTATTCGAGAAACTTTAAGGCGGTAATAGGTATAAGTCCAACGGGATGGTCTGATAAATTTGGTAAGCCAGTTGAAGACTTGAAGGACATCGTCACAGGCCAAGATGAAAATGATATTTATGAACGTATAAATAAACAATTCGACCGATTTGGAAGTCAGGATTTCCTTTATAAGATACTTAAACTACCATACAGTGAACACTCTTCGTTCAGGGAACTTTTTTACTTTGTTAACTTATTGAACTATGATGAGATCGTGCCGACTGTCAATATGCATCGCAATGAGGAGAATTTCAGGTTATTGGAATGGTTTAGGAAATTTGAAGGACTAAGCTTAGCTACGTTCTAACGGTTTATATATATGTATTTTCCTTGTAAATAGAGTGTTTTATTTGGTCAACACCAAAAAGGGGACCAGATTCCCTTTTATCACCCACCGGGTAACAGTGACACCCCTCGCACCTACACAGTAGACCAGTTCTACTTTCTGCCATTTTAAAGTCACGTGTAAATTTTGTGGGAATTATTTTCTTTTGCTGCTCTTTCGTTTTGTTTGTCTTTGCGACAAGTCAATAGTTAGTCTACAAATCGTGGAACTGTTCGATGGTTTGAAATCCATATTATCTCAAATGGTCCAATAGATCTGTATTCATTCACTTAATTGTTTTCGACGGCATATTCAGACCACCTTTATTTGTTTCCTGTCCTTGCACGCGAAGGAAAAAAACACAAACATCAGAAACGATAGAATATTATTTTAGAAGATCTGAGAAATCAAAATCAAGTTCTTTCCATTTTTACAAGACAAAAAAAAAAGAAAACAAGATTATAAATCATAATACATACTTTGAAACAGAGTTACCTTCTATCCCAAAAATCAAATATATAACTATACACTTGAAACAAGTACACAGTGGATATAATCACTATTACACTCACAGCTATAACAATCAATATTACTCATCTGAAAAGTAAATAAATAAAAATGGATATCAGTCAGCTTCTTGAAACCGCCATTTTAAGTACAGACGCTGCTCAAAGAGCACATGCCGAAGCAGAGATGAGCAAGCTTGTCGAAGAAAACTGGGTAGGATATTTAGGTTTAATGATTCAAGTGTTAGGCGATGACTCGAAGAAAAGAGAAGTTAGACAATTGGCTGGTTTAAATTTGAAGAATCAATTGACATCAAAGGATTCTGTGAAGAAGCAACAACAAGCTGAAAGATGGACTCAAGTAGATCCTCAGTCTAGACAACAAATTAAGGAAGTTGCTTTGAATAGTTTACTTTCAGAAGACGACAGAGTTGCCACCACTGCTGCTCAGTTGGTTGCTGCCATTGCAGACATTGAGTTACCCAGATCAGAATGGAACGAGTTAATGCACATCATCGTGGAGAACACGAAAGCCGATAGACCAGTCAATGTTAAAAGAGCATCCTTGTTGGCGATTGGTTTCATTTGTGAAACTGCTGATCCAACCAACCCAGCTGTTGCCACCCAAGCTAACGGTATCTTGATTGCCATTGTTCAAGGTGCCCAATCTTCCGAAACTTCCACCGTTGTTAGAAAGACTGCCATTAATGCCCTTGTGAATTCTTTGGAGTTCATTGCCAGTAATTTTGAAAGAGAAGGTGAAAGAAACTATATTATGCAAGTTGTCTGTGAGGCAACTACGGCTTCTGATCCGGAATTACAAGCACTTGCCTTTGGTGCATTGGCTAAGATTATGAGTTTATACTATTCCTACATGGGTATCTATATGGAAAAGGCTTTATATACTTTAACCGTAGCTGGTATGAAAAGTGATGACGACAAAGTTGCTTGTATGGCTGTTGAATTTTGGAGTACTGTTTGTGAAGAAGAACTTGAAATTGCCTTACAAAAAGAAGAATGTGATCCTGAAGAACAAAGTGAGCTCGTTTTATTCAACTTTGCTTTAGTGGCTATTACAGATGTTTTACCAACTCTATTAGCTTTATTAAGCAGACAAAATGATGATCCCGAAGATGATGACTGGTCTGTTGCTATGGCTTCTGGTGCCTGTTTGCAATTATTTGCTCAAAATACAGGTAATTACGTTGTTCAACCAACTTTACAGTTTGTCGAACAAAATCTAGGGTCCGAGAACTGGAGAAACAAGGAGGCTGCTGTTATGGCATTTGGTTCTATTTTAGACGGTCCTGATAGACAAGAGTTGAAGTTGTTGATTGGCCAAGCTTTAGGCCCAATCTTATCACTAATCAAAGATGAATCATTACAAGTTAAGGAGACCGTTGCTTGGTGTCTGGGTAGAATTGCTGATATTGTTATTGAAGCTATCGATATCGATACCATGCTACCTGAAGTCATCAAAGCATTAGTTGAAGGTTTGAAAGATCATGCCAAAGTTTCCACCAACTGTTGTTGGACTTTAATAAACTTGGTTGAACAATTATGTAGCGATGCCTCCGAACAAGAATCAAGTGTAATGACTCCATACTATAGTATTTTAGTTCCGGCATTGGTTCAGATCAGTGGAAGAGGTGACAACGAACACTCTGCTAGAACATCTGCTTATGAAGCATTATCCTCATTGGTACTATTCAGTTCTCAAGGTGATATGCCAATAGTGACACAAATCGCTTCTGAGATTATTGGTAGGTTAGATCAAACTATTACAATGCAATTTGAAAGTCAAACTGGTGCCACATCTCTTACTGGTGAAGATAAAGCCTTGCTACAAGAATTACAAGCCAATATTCTTTCCTTGTTGACCAATGTGATCAGAAGGGTGTCCGATCAAATTGGCCCTGCTGCTGATCAATTGATGGAAAAATTCTTGAGATTATTACAAATTCAAGAAACAAACTCTATCATTGAAGAAGATATCTTTATCGCTATTTCATCTATTGCTTCTGCTACTGATAAAAACTTTGAAAAATATATGGCTTCATTCTTACCATTCTTGACCACTGCTTTAGAAAACACCGATTCCCCTGTTTGTGATGCTGCCATTGGTTTAGTCGTTGATATTTCGCATTCTTTGGGTGATGCATTCATTCCTTACTGTCAAGGCTTCATGGCTATTTTAGGTAACTCGCTATCTGCAGCAAATGTTAGAAGAGAGTTAAGACCACTCATCTTATCGTGTTTTGGTGATATTGCTTCTTCGATTGGTGCTGAATTTATTCAGTATCTACAAGTTGTTATGAGTATTTGTAATAATGCTCAACAGCTAGAAGCTGAAGATCAGACTATTGAAACTGAGGATTACATTTTGAGTGTCAAGGAAGCTGTTTTGGATACTTATGTTGGTGTTGTTGCAGGTTTACATGACTATCCAGATGCTCTTGATCCATACAAGGCGCAAATCTCCAACTTCCTAATTCAGGTTTACTCTAATCCATCCATGTCATTAAGTGATTCTGTTTGTAGAACTGCCGTTGGTATGATTGGTGATTTGGCACAAATCTTCAGTGATGGTAGATTGAAGTACTTCTACACTCAAGAATGGGTTGGTGACTTGTTAAAGAGAACCAAAAACAACCCAAGATTCTCCCAAGCTACGAGAGATACAGCAAGATGGGCCAGAGAGCAACAAAAAGCCCAATTGTCCCTCTAAATCTACTAACGAATCATTAGATTTAAAAGTATTGAAACCTTTTACCTTTTATTTTATTTACCGTTTTTTTTCTTTCTTTTTCCTTTTCCTCTTATTCCAAAATATTTCTTTTGACGTTGCTTATTCATTTACGATATTTTTTATTGTGTTGCATGCTTGCCTTTTTTAGATTCTTTTTGTTCGGTTATATCTTTTACTTTTCTATAGCCCCTTCCCCCCTCCCTTTTCGTTATATTCTTTTTGGCTGAGTAAATCTCAGCATTCTCCTTTCAGTTATATCTTTTTAGCTTTTCTCATCTTTTATATTTTGTTTTTAGTTTACTTAGTCATTTTAGTTTTAATAACTATCTCCCCTCTCTCCCCTTTTCCTGTTAATTTATACCTTCTCTTGTGTTTTTTTACTCTTTTTAGTCATTTTTTATAGTCATATATATATCCCCTTTCCCCTTTTTTAACTCTCCAACTCTCCTCTTATCTCCTTTCTGAAAGGAAAACTCTTAATATTCCTATTCCTTTATTTATTCATTACAATTTGTGCTTTTACTCTTTGTTACTCTTACAAACCGCATACTTAATTATGGAGCGCTTAGACGAAATTCACATCCTTTTTTACAACATTATATATGTATATAGAATAGCCGAAAACATGAATAAATAAATTTTTTCGAAATGAAAGCACGTTTCATTGATGTAGAATATCGGTAAGAAGAATCAACCAAAGAAGGGTGAAATGGTAGAGTATAACGCAATCTGTTATCCCAAACAAAGCAAAAAAGAAAAATGGGGAAGGAGAATTTACATTCTTTTAAAAGAAAATAATTCCAATGAGTGATTTATAACCCTAAACAAGAGAGCCAATTAGACAAACCAAAATACACCCATCTCCAAGAAGTATTTTGATTGCAAGATAACCAAAAATAATCATAAAAAGACCAGTTAACCAGTTAACAATTTTAAGTTTCCGACTTATCTATCAAGTTCAAGGCAGAAAACAAAATTAGTTGGTAATTGGGACTAGTATAGACAATTAACAAACCTGGTTCAATTCAGCTTAAACTTCAGGTAGATGTTGATTTGACTCTTATATCTCTTCTAGGGGATTTAAAATGTTTAACGAGGCGAAAACAAACCCAGGAACAAGAGAAATGTTATGTAGGATCAGATCAGTTAGGGAATTCATAAACCATTATGCATTGTTGCCTATCACCAACTTCAGATATATATAGATAGGTAAGGAGTTGAAAATCTGAGGAGAATCCAGCAACTCGAAATTGAATTGTTATCTTGGCTTCGTTTGAATTCTATATGTAGTTGTGGACAAGGTTGAAGATTGATTCATAAATGCAAGTTGGTGTCTCTGATTCCTACCTGATTCCTACATGCCAGTGGTTGATGGAAAGCAACTAAGTACAATGCAATAACCTGTAGTAAGTCTCACATTCTACACTTTATAAAAATTATGGTTAGTTTTTTATAGAAATAACAAAAGTTATACATGTATATTAAAAGAAAAAAACACTCGTAAAAGATAAACAAATAACATATAGATAAATATAAGCAAAAATTATTAAAACTTTTTTTTTAATTAAAATAGAATCTTATTATCTAATGAAAGTATTTATTCAGCCTTACCACCCTTTCTTTCGATTAAAGCCTTTCTGTCCTTGTCCAAGTGTAACTTGGTGATGACAACCTTTGATGGGTGAATGTTTAATGGGACGGAAGCACCGTTAGATTTTTCCTTGGTTAACTTTTCTAATTGGATAGAGTATTTTAATCTGTAAACTGAAGAGACGGCACCTTCAGAACCCTTTTTGGAACCTCTGACAACTAAAACTTGATCTTCCTTTCTGATTGGAATAGATCTAATGTTGTATTGTTCTCTTAATTCTTTAGATAATGGGGCAGACATAATAGCTCTTCTGGTGGAAGAAGGAGCATTGAAGTAAGCCTTTCTAGCCTTTGATCTAGATGATGAAACGTCTATATTATTCGATTTCAATTTGAATAAAATTTGTTAGTATATCTAGTTTTTGATTTAAAAAATGTATTTTATGATGTATTAAAGAAAACGATAGATGAATAAAATATTGGTCAATATGAGCTATGATAGAACTTGAGAGTCGATTCTTAGCTCTCTTATGATGCTGGTTTCAATCTTGTAACGTATAAATCAATAGAGATGCTGCTTGGTTTGACGTATTCATAAAATAATCACGGCAATGCAAGTATTTATTCTATCAAAGTTATAGTGGCAATTATACGATGTGCTTCTTGGCTTTGATATCTCTTGTTTCTATGCATTTAACGTTTGGATATAATTTAAAAGACAAATGTGATAATATTTATAACGACTTGGGGATATTCTAGTAATAAGACTTCTTTACATCTTGTTATACTTCTGTCTAATTTGATTGATGCTGATCTACAAGATATTAATTAAACTCAGTTGTAGTTCAGTCCTTCTCTTTATAAATATATACAATTTGAGTAAATATCAATATGTAAATGATTTCATGAGTTTACTGAGTGGGTATTATATGGCTGATCTTATAGTTTGATACACTCGTTCAAATAGCTTCGAATTATGTTGACTCTCGGTTTCCTCTTGTTTATGTTTTTCATTCTTGCTCATAATTTAAATGTGTACACTTCATCATCAGTTTTCAATAATAACATCAATTTGTGATTTATAGTTGTTGTTGGATAGTTGTACCTACCTTGTGAGATTTTAGCCATCTTGAATTATTATTTAACTATACCTCTTAGAGATTAACTTGAAGGATTAAATAAGTCTAAACAAGCAAACGGTGGCCTTTCATATATACTATTCTGAAATTCATTAAATTTTTCACTTAATTTTTCCTCTTCCTTAGAGTGGGAATAGGCAGATGTTAGACAAGATGCGAAGGTTGGGCAATTGGAAATGGAAATGAGACTGAGAACAGAGAGAAGTGAGGGAGACCAGAAGGAGTGGCCTGGGGCGTGGCAGAAGGCAGGGGGGAGCAGTACGGAAGTGGAGGGAGAGATACGGGAGAGAGAGGGAAGAGAATGGAGGATTGCACGGGAATCAGACTAGAGTAGACCGAAGGAAAGAAAGACCAGACCGCGAGACAGATGCTGGGTCTAGAGGGCAGGCAGAGGACGGCTCTTCCGTGACTGCTTGGTTCACAACCAAAAGGTACACCGCACACCTGGAACCCTTGTGAATATCACGTGATTCACAAAAGCCCTTTTTATACCCCCCAGATATTATATTGTATGTTAACTAGGTAGTTCATTTATGTGGCTCAGTCAAGTTATAGCCGATTGGACTACCGAATTGATAGACGCCTATGATAAGACAAGTGTCTAAGTTGGAGGCCTGTTTGGTTGTAAGTATAAGTATACTAAACCTATCGATCCCTCTTTCTTGATCCTAAACTGCGTCTATATTGGTTTAAATTTTGTAAAATTAAATCTTCCATCTACAATATTGCTAAGGTGTTAAAACTTTTCTTTACTGTGAGAATTTTAATAACAGGGATTATTAGTTGATTTATAGAATCCTTGACATAAGATCTAAATTTAGGATAGAGCAATTCAGAAGTATTACACATATTTGAATTGATCAAAGTGGTTCTAAACTAAAAATAAACCAAACATAAGCTAAAGTAAAGTTAATGGCGTGAAACTAAGGTGGCTTACTGTTGTAGGATACACTTTGACTGTAGGGAAACATTTATAAGGAACAGCAGGCACTCACATGAACATGTCCGATCCACTTTACTTTTAAGAAGGTTGAAGCTTGTCAAGCTTTGAGATATTGGGAACGCTCTTGAGAATTCAATAGTGCGAACCACCTCCCAGATTACCCCAGATTGGGTCAAGATTGATGGGGACATAAGAGACTTAATTTTGGGGTTGACGTTGAAGCAAAATCAGGTTTGAAGCTCACACAGTTTCTGTTTCCAGATGAGTGGGGAGGCGCGGCCGGATTATCCTTGGACTTGTTGTTCTAAGGCTGGACTTTGGAGGCGTCTCAGTATATTAGTAGTAATTACCTAGATCCTTGTGAAGTATAGTTGTGTCTGTCTATCTATCTGAACTTGCTGTATGGAGACTAAAAATAAAGGGATAGTAAAGTGTTTCTCAACAAAGGGGTTTTCCTCAGATAGGCGCTTACTTTTGAGGACGGTGGCACGCAAGATGGAATTATTAAGAGTATCAATCAGGTTGGCACTGTCACCATTTAGTATTAAATGTGAACCTACTATGAACTACTTTGTATTCTTCTGGGGTGGTATGCATCAATACTTTTCGTTACTCCAACCCATTCAGTCATAATTCCAATCAGTATTGTACCAAAAACAGTCATTACAACCAATGAATGGATTGAATGAATCCGATATATCAGAAATCATAAGAAAATATTGTTGCGTAAAAAAAGCCTAGGTTACTGTGATGTTCTGGCACTTAGATAACTTAACGGGCTAAAGACTAAAGAATACGGGGGCGATAACACAATCGAATCAAAGTCATCTTGATCCAAAATTGTGTGTGGTTGTAATCTATACAATGACAAAGGCTATCAGTTTATGTACATAACATATGCATACAATCCTTAGTTTCAAGTTAACGGATTTTAAATAATTATATAAGGTATATTTTATTTAAGATTAAGGTCTACTGATGTATTCAACAAAGTATAGTTCAAATTTCAGATCAAATATGTTGCTTGCATGTAACAAACAAACAATTGATGAGCCAAGTGAATGAGAGATTCACTAGTTGAAACAGTGAACTGTTCACCATCCATCCACATCGTCCTTCCCTCAGATCCCAATTGGCGAAATTGGCGAAATCCGATGTGTTCTCTCCTCTGTACCCCAAAACTCCCACCTAAAACAAACAAACAGAGTGATTGAATCATATCGGAGTTGATTACATAGCCAAAGAGGTGGAATTAGTAATGGCATGTACCAACTGGGCAAGAGGTAAACACAGGGCACGCGTGTGTTTAGTTTTTGTTAGCGGACGCGTCATTTCATTCCCAGTGGCGATTTGCGACTGACACGAAAATAATTTTTTTTTACCAGTTTGGGCACCAAGGCTTCAATTCCTTTATATACCAGGGCATTTCCACATCTCTTTTGTTGTTTGTCTTGGTGTTTCGTTTCCTTCTCTCTTCCGATTTCATATTTCAGATCAAATATAATAAATTAAAAGTGTATTTGTTTGTTCAAGAATCCTTTAACATCAACTTTTTTGTTTGAAAAGAAATCAAAAACACGCTTAAATCAATCCAAACAATGTACGTTTACAAAAGAGATGGCCATAAGGAGCCTGTGCGTTTCGACAAGATCACTGCTAGAGTTTCTCGTTTATGTTACGGTTTAGACCCAAAACACGTCGATGCTGTTGCAATTACCCAACGTGTTATTTCTGGTGTTTATAACGGTGTTACCACTATCGAATTGGATAACTTAGCTGCTGAAACTGCTGCTTATATGACAACCATTCACCCAGATTATGCCACCTTAGCCGCTAGAATAGCTATTTCTAACTTACACAAACAAACAACCAAACAATTTTCTTCAGTTATTGAACAATTATATACTTATATCAACCCAAAGAATGGTCAACCTGCTCCGATGATCTCTAAGGAAGTTTACGACATAGTTCAAAAGCATAGTGATGAATTGAATTCTGCTATTGTTTACGACCGTGATTTCTCCTACAACTATTTTGGTTTTAAGACTTTGGAGAGATCATATTTATTGAGAATCAACGGTGCGGTTGCTGAAAGACCACAACACTTAGTTATGAGAGTTTCTATTGGTATCCACGGTGACAATATTGCTAAGGTCATTGAAACTTATAACTACATGTCAGAAAGATACTTTACTCACGCTTCACCAACATTATTTAATGCTGGTACTCCTCACCCACAAATGTCTTCATGCTTTTTAGTTGCTATGAAAGACGATTCTATTGATGGTATTTATGATACCTTAAAGCAATGTGCTCTGATTTCCAAGACTGCTGGTGGTATTGGTTTACACATTCACAACATTAGATCTACTGGTTCATACATTGCTGGCACTAACGGTACTTCTAACGGTATCATTCCAATGGTTAGAGTTTTTAACAACACCGCTAGATATGTTGACCAAGGGGGTAACAAGAGACCTGGTGCTTTCGCTTTATACATTGAACCATGGCATGCTGATATCTTTGATTTCATCGATATTAGAAAGAATCACGGTAAGGAAGAGATCAGAGCTAGAGATTTGTTCCCAGCCTTATGGATTCCAGATTTGTTTATGAAGAGAGTTGAACAAAATGGTGATTGGACCTTATTCTCACCTTCTGAAGCCCCTGGTTTACACGAGCTTTACGGTGACGAATTTGAAGCTTTATATACCAAATACGAGCAAGAAGGTAGAGGTAAACAAACCGTCAAGGCTCAAAAGTTATGGTATGCTATTTTAGAAGCACAAACGGAAACAGGTACTCCATTCATGTTATACAAGGATGCTTGTAATGAAAAATCCAACCAAAAGAACTTGGGTACTATTAAGTCATCTAACTTGTGCTGTGAAATTGTTGAATATTCTTCACCAGAAGAAGTTGCTGTTTGTAACCTAGCTTCAGTGGCCTTACCTGCTTTCGTCGAGTCAGATTCAGAATCATCATGGTATAATTTTGAAAAGCTACATGAGGTTACTAAAGTTGTTGCTAAGAACTTGAACAGGATCATTGACAGAAACTATTACCCTGTTGAAGAAGCTAGAACATCTAACATGAAAAACAGACCAATTGCTGTTGGTGTTCAAGGCTTGGCTGACACGTTCATGCAATTGAGATTACCATTTGATTCCCCAGAAGCCAAGGATTTAAACATTCAAATTTTTGAAACCATGTACCATGCTGCTTTAGAAGCTTCCATTGAATTGTCAATCTTAGATGGTCCATATGAAACTTTCCAAGGTTCTCCAGCTTCTCAAGGTCTATTACAATTCGATTTATGGGGTAAGAAGCCAACTGATTTATGGGATTGGGATCTATTAAAGGAAAGAATTTCCAAGCACGGTTTGAGAAACTCTTTATTGTTGGCCCCAATGCCTACTGCTTCAACTTCACAAATTTTGGGATACAACGAATGTTTCGAACCATACACTTCTAACATTTACTCAAGAAGAGTTCTAGCAGGTGAGTTCCAAATTGTTAACCCATACTTGTTAAGAGATTTAGTTGATTTAGGTCTATGGAACGATGCCATGAAGAATTTCATCATTCAAGATAATGGTTCTATTCAAAACTTACCAAACATTCCAGATGAATTAAAGAAATTATACAAGACAGTCTGGGAAATTTCACAAAAGAGCATTATTGATATGGCTGCTGATAGAGGTGCCTACATTGATCAATCTCAATCAATGAACATTCACTTAAAGAACCCAACTATGGGTAAGTTAACGTCCATGCATTTCTACGGTTGGAAGAAGGGTTTGAAGACTGGTATGTACTACTTAAGAACACAAGCTGCTTCTGCTGCTATTCAATTCACCGTTGATCAAAAATCAGCTTTGACTGCGGGTAATGCCAACGCTATCTTGGAAGACTTGAAGATTAAATCATACGTTGCTAAAAAGACATCCGCAGTTGAAGATGTTTCATTCGGTTCATCAGAATCCGGTTCTTCAGATTCAACTCCATCTCCAGATACTGCTCCATCGTCACTTGAAAATTCTATGGCTTCATTGAACTTGAAACCAGTCGAATCAACCCCAATTCCAGTTACTTCTACATCTGTTCCAGCTGTTATTCCAGCTCCAGTTAAGAGGGAAGTTATGGTTTTCACTGGTGCTGAAGATGAAGGTGAAATGGATATTTACAACTCAAAGGTTCTTGCTTGTGCTATCGATAACCCAGAGTCCTGTGAGATGTGTTCTGGTTAGACTGCGGAAACAAATAATGCTTTTTTTTAATGCAACGAAAAAAGAGTGGTCTATTTGACATGGATCATGCTCGTTCTTTGATGCCCATAATTTATATCTTTCTTCGTTTCTTTGTCTTTGTTTCCATTTACATCTAAATAATGAATCATTGGGGTATATTCCGTTCATTGCTTTTTGTTTTCAACTTTCGGATTGGTGTGTTTTTTAGTTAATCTTATTTTTATATATTATTTTGTAATTTTCTTTTCTTGTTTCTGTTTCTGTTTTTGTATACCCTCTTTATTTATTCAAGTCAATGTATTTGTTTTTATTTTAATCGTCAACTTAATCTTTAAATTAAAAATGGATATTAGTGTGTTTGTCGATCTAAATTTAGCTCAAACTGGGGATGCAGTGTACTCAAATCTGATCTGAGTACGCTGGTTGGGGACGGGTTTCGTGTGTATATTATTATATTTACATTAGCTGAGCTACTGATATATTCGATGATATAACACTTGACTGTATAATTACTTCTAGAACAATTCATTTTTCTTTGACCTTACTAATGAATAACATCAGCACTAAATGGATCGGGCAATTGGAAGTGGGTTTTTTAGGCTCTGTAAACTTGTCCTATCTTTATTAAACGCTCACTTGGCCACTTAAAGCTTAGTTTGCTACTTACAATTCTTGATGGCATCGAAAGGAAGGCAAAAGAATCCACACACCCTTTCTTTGTGTTCATACAAATCTATCAGCTAAACGATTGGTCCATTGTGGTGCTTTTCCAATACACCAGTCAATTAATCACAACTCCTTCTTCCCTCTTCCTACGTCTTGCTGTGCTGTTCTATTCTTGGATCTCTGCCATTTTTGCTCATGGGCACAATAGTTGAACATACACAAGTCCAATATTTTAATACAATTATATTTATAGTATAGACAAGAGTACCTATATATAGATCATATCGTCATCATAAAAGACACTTTGGTTCTTCCTCTTCTGTCGCTCTCCTTTCAATTTAAATAACCAATAAGCAAACACAACTAATTACAATGGTATGTTCTTTTTCATTACTCAATTTTTTCTATGTTTATGATTAGTGTTTGCTGTTACGTTATCAAGAAATCGCGTTATATGAACCACACAGGACTTGTCCCTGATCTTTAATTGTGAAAGGCAACAAAACAAAATTGAATCAGCATTGAATGAGTGCAAGCATGAACCAATTCACAGATCAAGGGCAGAAAATATCTTGTTAGGTCTTGATGTCTAGGATTACAACAGAAACCCAACTTCTTGGAATTGTGTGAATGCTTTGCTTCCACCGTGTATTCCTTCCGAGTTGAATGTCATAAGGTTTGACATGCCCGAATAAAGTGGAATTTTCTTGCATCCGTGTAACAAATGGATATTTGAGTATCTACATTTTGTTAACATGTAGCGTTATCACTTGTAACTTACGTATTTCAAGAGACCTTAATACTAACATTATATATACATGTATATATACACTTAATTTCAAACAGTCCGAAAAACTAACCTCTGAACAAATTGATGAGTTTAAAGAAGCTTTCAGTATTTTTGATAAAGATGGTGATGGAAAAATCTCCGCTTCCGAATTAGGTACCGTTATGAGAGCTTTAGGGCAAAATCCAACTCAACAAGAATTGAATGATTTAGTCAATGAGATTGATATCAATGGTAATTCTATGATTGAATTTTCTGAATTTTTAACCATGATGGCCAGACAAATCAAGGAACAAGATGTTGAAGCTGAGATTTTAGAAGCCTTTAAAGTCTTCGATAGTGATGGAGATGGAAAAATCTCACAAACTGAATTAATTAGAGTTTTAACAACCATTGGTGAAAGATTAACCGAAAGTGAAGCTCAACAAATGTTACAAGCTGCTGATACCGATTCTGACGGACAAATTGATATTGAAGAATTTGCAAAGATCTTACGTGGTCATTAATAGTAAGGTATAATAATACCAGTTGAATTTATTTGATAATATGGTATTTCGTATTTCGTGAAATTCTTTTGTTTTTTTGTTATTACGCCCCCTTTCTTCCCATTCCGCCCTCTGAATGTCTCTTTTTACTCTTTCTCTTGAATTCTATAATTTTGTTTCAATCATTTGTTTGTAGATTATTAGTTTACAAGGAAATAAATGAATTGCTAGTGCTTTTTTCTTTTGTCCATTTTCCCTTGGATCGTCTCTCTTTTTTTATAGTTTGTGAATATACATATGTGTTATTGTGGGTTACATAAATATACAGTTCTTTAACTAACTTACAAAACTATTTGTAAGACAATTTGGTGAGTGGAAAACTGTCGTAAAAGGTGAGAAAATATACAAACATTGATGATTGTAAGATGATAAGTATACATAGTGAACAAAAGTAACATGATCTATAAAAGAAAACAATAAAATCACCCAAACTTGGTTTTTTCGAAAGGAACCTAATTGAATTTGGCAAAAAAAAACATAAAAACAGAAAAAAACTCTGTGTGACAAAGAAGAAATGTCAATTAAACTAAAGAGATTCAACTACTGCCCAAAACATTACCAGTACCACCAAATGCAGAAGCTTGGTCGTTGGAATGCAATGGCAAGCCAGCAGCCAAAACTGCTGGTTCCGGTGTCAAGTATCTGGATTCATGAACATCAGCCTCTTTGATGTATTGGAATTGACTAGGGATCAAATCAATCAACCCACCTAAATAAGCTTCGATTTTTAAAACAATCTTGAATGGCGGATTGGTGAAATTCTTCAAATATCCATAACCTAAAGCAAACCCAGCCAAAATTGCAAACAAATGACCAATGAAACTAGAAGTTGGCATTGCAATA
Organism: Ogataea degrootiae; assembly: GCA_019232045.1. Taxonomy (NCBI): domain Eukaryota; kingdom Fungi; phylum Ascomycota; class Pichiomycetes; order Pichiales; family Pichiaceae; genus Ogataea; species Ogataea degrootiae. The sequence goes on from JAHDIT010000032.1 coordinate 112,371, forward strand.
CCAACAAAGATCAAAACGACAAATGGCATCAAAATAGTAGGGATCCCAACTGTTTCAGTGATGTTTGTTTGTTCCTGGGTATGTGATTTGATGAATGCAAAGTAACTGAACATTGAAAAACACCATCCTGAAGCACCTAGCACTGAAACAGTTGGATAGAACAGCATACCTAGTAAGCAGTATGCGACAGCGGTTATTGTGGCTAGGAAGTTCAAGACTATTCCCGTATGGACAGTTCCGTTTGCTTTTTCGAATTGGGATAGTGGACGGTATAGAGAGATTAAGTTGAGGAATAAATGAATGAAATTATTATGGATTAAGGGGTACGTTGTCAATTTGTTCAAGTTTAAGTTATAAATTGCAAATGGATCCAATGACCAGGTTTCCAAAATGCCAGGATTGGAGAAACTGTATAAGTAGACTAATACTAGGAAAATTGATAGACCTAATGTTAAAACAGGAGGCTTTTCACCTGGAGAAGAAAGGAAGTAGTTTTTGAATAAGGTAGAATATTGGCTGATCACTGGAGATCTTGTTAAAGAAGATAAGATTGACATGTTACTATTTGGCTTAGTGTCCTCTCAAATGTACTTCAGCTTATCTGTTCAGGAAAGAAAGAGAGTATGGAGGTGTATATCTATATAAATTGATCAACAAATAAAGGCCAACACGAAAGCTGCCAAAAAAATGGATTGTGTTTTGTCCTGAAAAATAAACAAACAATTTTTGAGTTTTAATCATCTGGATCTATGTTTACACTTTTTTACAGCGAGATTCATCCACTAGATATATACGCATATGTCACCTTGTGCTAATAATCAATAACTAATAATACATTGAATTTCAATAACCCTTTGAAATCAAACCTATATAATACAAATTTCTACAAAAAATGTATGTAAAAAAACTGTACAAAACTGCAAGTTATTCAACTATTCTTCCCTACTTCATATTATCTAGTTGAATAACTTTCAGGTAATAAATAATACACAGTAGAACCAAGCCAAGTCTATTGTTTGATAAAACGGATAACATTTGTCATGTTGTCCATTTGCTGCTTAGTTTCCGGAATTTCTTTTTTCAAATCTACTAAATCCTTAAGAATATTTTCAAAATCTTTTTGTAACTGATTAAATTCTATACCTGGATCTCCTAATTCATCGTCATCGTCTTCTTCTTCTGCTTCTGCTTCAAACTTTTGTTCTATTTGTTTAACGGTATTAAAGGATTGGTTTATCATTTCATCTATATAAGTTTCATTCTCTTGAATCATTAATTCATAATTCTGATAAATTTCATTAGGTTTACTTTTCCGAATCAAACTAATTTCTTGGACTTTATCTTCAACTTTCAAATACAAATCTCGAAGTTTATCATTCAAAGCGAAATCAAAAGGCTCTGTCTTTTCGTTTAATCTTGATGGATCCTTGAATAATTTAATTATATCAGTTTCATAAAGTTCAGCAATTTCACTATCTTGGAATCCATCCAACTCGATCGAGTATTTAATAGCATTAAATAAATCATTTAGGAATTGGGCCAGAATGTCCGTTATTTGTGTTGATAGTTGTAAACTATTCTTAATGTCAATGTCTTTCAAATGATTCGTTAATTTTTCAGTCAGTGAGCTTCGTATTCTATCGTGTAACTTGCAAAGTTCTTTTAATTGCAAGTGTAACTTGCTATGATGTTTATCTGACATTATTTGGACCGGAATGTTGACTAACGGTGTTGTTAGGCTGGTTGTTGGACTAAGAGAGGTTCTTCAATACTCTGAATCGAAATGTAAACATACAGAGATGAGTTTAAAACAGAGGTCTTTTGTTATCTAGTAGGAAGAGCGGGTAACCCAATTTAATTTATGACGTCTTTATTGTCATAAATCATGATAGTATTTCATCCGCCACTAATGCTGCCACATTGCGTTCCTTTACTTTCGCCTCAGCCACTCAAATGTGCTGCAAACCAAAATGATAGTCGACTAATCAAGCAAACAGCACCAACTTAATTCAACTGATACAAATGGTCTGGTACAGTATCACTCTGGTCTTGTATCTTGTTCGATTACTTTCCCTTTTTCTTCATCTATCTATAGGTTGCATTCAAGAGGTATACACCAATATGTATGTATCTAAATCTTCAATTGCTCTCGTCTTTTTCTCAAAAACATCCATACTAACTCAGACTCAATCGATTCAACAGGTCTTCAATAATGGAAACCAATGAATATGCCCCAGCTTTTGCCCCATTCTTTGGGTTTGCTGGTTGTGCAGCTGCTATGGTTTTAAGTTGTGCAGGTGCTGCTATAGGTACTGCTAAATCAGGTATTGGTATCTCTGGTATCGGTACTTTTAAACCAGAATTGATTATGAAATCTTTAATCCCAGTTGTCATGTCTGGTATTTTGTCAGTCTATGGATTGGTTGTCGCAGTTTTAATTGCTGGTGGATTAAATCCACAATACGAATATACTTTGTTCAACGGGTTTATGCACTTAGCTTGTGGGTTATCTGTTGGGTTTGCCTGTTTAGCTTCAGGTTATGCCATTGGTATCGTTGGTGATGAGGGTGTCAGACAGTTTATGCATCAACCAAGATTATTCGTTGGTATTGTTTTAATTTTAATTTTTGCTGAAGTTTTAGGTTTATACGGTATGATTATTGGTTTGATCTTGAACACAAAGGGAAGTGGTTAGATTATCAAATTTGATGATATTGTACAATACTTGATTTAAGATAAATTTAAGACTTACTGTTTTTATGATTTTGTTTGAATTGCATTTTTTGTTTCTCTAACCGCTTTCGAAACAATCGACTAACGAAATGAAAATTTTACCCAGTTTTAAAGGATGATGTGGGTGTATTTTTTGTTACTACTACTATTATTACTATTATGTTGCCGTTTATTTCGTTATATATATATGTGTATAAACTTTGAATTCGACTTACTATTATTTATATTCGAAAAATTAATAGTTGAGCGCCTTGTAAATAAATCTATTTAAGTTAGATAAGAATAAAACTTTATACAAAAAAAAACAATCAATAAAAATACATATTTTATATATTAAAAACATAGCAATTTCATTTGCTAAGCAGAAACATCCATTGCATCAGGTTTATTGTTGAAATCAACTTTACCTTCATCATCAATATATTGACCACTGTTTTCTTGTAAAAATTGAACAGATCTTGAAGAATCCAAAAATAGCATATAACTTTTCTTAACGTCGTCAATTTGAACAATTTCCGATCTTCTCTTTTTAGCAATTTGCTGACTGACAGAGATTAAATTGGAGGCATATCTCAATGAAGTTTCTAAACCAATTCTCGTTAACAAGCTTAATGCATCGTTATCCAGTTCGGTTTCTTCTTCTTGAGATCTAATGGATAAAATCTTCTTGATTTCTTCTTCGTTATAAGAGTCTGTTTTAATAATAATTGATCTATCTAATAAATCAAGTGGCAAACCATGTGGAGATTTATAGTTGGTGCCTCTAGTTTTAGAAATCCCTCTATTAGTAGCCATGATAACAATTGGAGAGAGATCATCTTCTAAAGCTCTATTAATGTAAGAGAAACATTCAATATCCAACATATGGACTTCATCAATGAATAAAACACCGGGGATGATGTCAGCTTTACCTTCTTCCTTCCATTCAGAAACTTTTGAATTGATTTGATCTCTAACTTCAGATCTAATCTCACCGGTATCACCACTGAATAAAGCTAAGAACCCTTGCTGTCTTGAATTTATAACATCAATTTCATGTAATGAGACAGTATGAACAACTTCTTTTCTAGTTTGTAATTCTCCTTCTGGGCAAGTGACAAACTTAGTATCTGGTCCCATTGCATCGTAATCACGAGCCCTTGTATAGGATCTACCTAATTTGGTGATCTTACCGTTTGACTTATCAATTGAAATAACGTCACCGGCAATAACTTTTTCTTTAGTCAATTCATCAATCATTTTAGTACCCAATTCATAAATTGTTTCCATATCGGTGGTTCTGATTGTCATTTTACCTTGTTTATGACCACCGGTTAAAGATCTATCGATTTGAATTTCAACAACTTCACCTTCGATCAATTCAGTTTCTTCTTTAATTTGAATCCCTATACTTTTTCTAAAAGCTTGGTTTAACGCCTCTGTTTTACTTAGCTCTTTGGAAAAAATTTCAGACCCTGTGATGGCAGTAAATGGAACATCAACACCTAAACTCTGTGATAATCCCATGGCAATGGCAGTTTTACCGGTTGAAGGTGGACCAGCAATTAAAATCGCACGCCCGGCGATCTTTCCACTTTGAATCATCTTTAATATAACACCAGCCGCCTTTCTAGCATTTAATTGGCCAACCATACCTTGGCTGTTTTCCTTTGGTTGTAGATGATCATCTAAACCTAAACCACTGATATGAGAGTGAGCTGCAATCAATGATAGATTGTTTAAAGTTGTGGATGTTTCGGACTTTGTTGCAATGGAAGACATTGTTTAATGGATATACTTAACACTTTTGTTTGCTATTGATTTGAATTGGAAGCTCTTAATAAAAAGTAAATCAAGAATAACAAAAGTAGTTCATCATATAGAAAAACTAATCAGTAATTGGATTGATGCTTTCTTTCTTCCTTTGGAATCGAAAAAAAAGCACATTTTTAGAATGGACGTGCACAACTCAAATAAGTTAACCGCTCCAAAGAACTGTGTAAGGATGTTCATACCAGTTTGTTTGTTGATCCTTTCTTCTAATACTTGTCAAAGTGTCCCTTATTTGAACGTTGGATTGGGTTCTCTGGAAAGGACTTTTGCTAGTATATTAGTATTTATGGTAACACATAGACAAACAGTTGAAACTGGAATCTCATTTCTCGTTGACGAGTTTAGTTCGTTCTTTCACGGTTTTAAGCGGCTGTTCTTTATCATATAAATATTCCATCTTCAAGCACCATCTCCTGAAAATATCATGGTTGGAATATACTTTAGGTTTGTTGAACCGTTTTTCACTTAGTAAAAGAAAGCCAAGATCACCTACTCTTGTTCTGTTTTTTACATTACACCAGACAAGCGGCCCTCAAAGAAACACGCAATCGTGGACTCAGCTAATCAGTTACTGACGTAAGCAAGCTCCCTAATCTTTGAGTATCTGTCAATTTCCTTATTAGTACACCTGTTTGATTATGCTGATACATATAAGCTATACAATTTATTTGGATCTATATTATTTACCTGCTTCTCTTTCACTTGATTAAGTATTAAAAGCGTCTCCTATAACAACATCCAGTGAATTCTCCACCGTATAGTTTGAAATATATTATACATAGACTCAATTGTTAGCGCTTCAAGGCACCTTCAGTCAAATTCAACTTGAATCTATACAACCAATGTCATCACAATCGTTTTTTGATTTGATAGGGTCATGTTTTCCTTGTATATTTAGCAAAACTCCAACTTTAACAATCAATCAAGCTAGTTTCAAAATATTGAGTCTATTGGGTGAAGGTGGCTTCTCATATGTTTACCTGGTTCAATCTCAAAGTAATGGAGGTTTCTATGCTTTGAAAAAAATCCGATGTCCATTTGGTAATTCCAACTTCAAATTGGCGATGAAAGAAGTTGACAATTACAAAGAATTCAAATCTCCCTTCATAATGAAATCAATTGATTCTTCAATAGTCCAAGAAGCCGACGGTTCCAAAACAATATATATTCTACTACCGTATTTCGATAACGGTTCGTTACAAGATATTATAACTAAAAATAGCGTCAACAACGCCAAGCTGGATGAAGAAGAAGCTTTAAGGCTATTTATCGGTATATGTAGGGGTTTAAAATCTATGCACAGACATCAATTAAGCAAAAATTACAGTATAGTCTCTACTTTAGAACCTAATGATAATGAAGAAGCTTATGAAGATAATCCATTTTTGTCCATTAGCGAGCAAGGCTTAAGTAACGATCAATCACAGCCGGAATTTACAGAACTTTCAGAGACTATTAGCTTTGCACATAGGGATATCAAACCTGCCAATATAATGCTTTCTAATGACGGTACGCCTGTTCTTGCAGACTTGGGTTCTTGTGAAAGAGCCCATATTTCCATTAAAACAAGAGCACAAGCGATCACAGTCCAAGAGTTGAGTAATGAACACTGTACTTTACCTTATAGAGCACCAGAACTGTTGGATATCAAAGTTGGTGATGAAATCAATGAAAAGATAGATGTTTGGTCATTAGGCTGTACTTTATATGCTACAATCTACGGTTATTCACCATTTGAAAGAGAAGAGCTGATTAATGGTGCTAATATCACATTGGCTATTAGTTCGGGTAATTATTCTTTCCCAAATACTCCTGAATATCCTGAAGATTTGAAAGATTTGGTTAAATTTTGTTTGGTACTAGATCCAAGTGAAAGACCAACTATTGAAGAAGTTTTAAGTAAAGCTTTGGAATTACAAAGGTTCAGGAATTGATGTTTTTGGGGTTGGGATGATTATGTACTTGGAATTTTTAAATGTGTGTGTGTGTTTCTTTTCATCTTTTGTGGGAATAATAGAATTTATGTCGTCTAATTTTTTCCTTTTACTGAAATTTTGTAATGTGGTTTACAATGCTAATTTTATCAATTTTCTGTGCTTTTGGGAAGCCTGCAAATATATATTTTATAAAATCTTTACGCCTATAAATATGAGCTATAAAGTGCAGTGTTTCTACAAACAGTTGATAGCTATAAGATCGCTTTATGAATTCGGTTGTAATGCAAAGTAGGAAAATAAACCGGTGTAGGTTAGATATATAAAAAGAATGTAAACCATCTAGGATTCACAAATTTCCCATAACGGATCATCAATTAATCACAGGAGTTCGTTTTAACTACTTTTTACTTCAAAACACTGTATGTATTTTTCTTCCTTCGATGTCTTCGCTAGATCAACTAAACAATTTATATGTAGTACAAATCCTAAAAAGGACTGAAAACAACACGAAGAAGTACTAGAAGTACTATCACATAAAATAAACTAAGCAAAATTGAAGCGGATGATTGTCTGTTAATTACTTGGTGTAGTTCATCACCGCAAAGGATTTAAAACTCTTAAGAAGGGGTTCTGAATAATTAGATTTTGAACTGGTTCTCAGAAGAAGTCTAAATGTGAGATATATATGAATATATGCTATCACTTAGAATTGTGATCAAATACGGTTCGAACCTATCCTTAAACGATAAAATATTTTTATGGTCCAATGCAATTGTGTACTTTGAAGCAGTAGCACCCAGACTCACTAACTAGCTCTACCTAGACTTTTAAACATGGCATTACTAGCGATTGCAAACTTCATGGAACATTCAATTCAATGTTGAGTGCATTGTATATGGTCTTGGATTACATTTGGTTCGAGGTAGGATGTTACTCTGTATACTGACAAAATAGACCTGTTTCCAGCTCAGGAGTCCTTTTCCGGGAAATTATATCGTTTAATTTGAATAGAATCAGTTGTTCAATGCAGAAAAGATTGCTTACATGGTCCTTGCACTAAGCTCAAAGGAGTCTCCTAATATGCAAATGCTTGCGTTAGCTTTAACCACTCAGAAAAAGAAACTTGAACCGTTGAGGAACAGGAAGTATGGTAGATGCTCAGTTTTTGTGTCAATTGCCTTTGGGCAATTTTAAAAATTATAGAATTTTAGATTTTTTTTGAGGATTTGGGAACTGTTGTTGAGTTAAGCTATTTAGTTGAATCACCCTGTCTTGAAATGAGTCAGTCTTCTTAAAAATTGATTTGAAGAAGTTGGCAAGTATAAATATCGGTACTTGAAGTTCATACTCCCGAGCCACCGAAACAATTAATTAATCCCTTGAATTTGACGTGGTTTCGATTGTGGGGAGAGTCTGATGCTGATTTGTGTATCTTGTTTGTCATTGCAGTGTGGACTTTTTTGTATTAGTTCATGAGATAGCGGCTTGCCCTTAAACAATAAAATAGTCATGTGACCTGTCAACTTTCAACTGTGTGTGCTGTGTGGGCTTCAAAACCTTCAAAACTATGACTGAATATAGGTAGTACATATAAAATAGTAACTTTTCTGTCTGTATTTTTTACTTCCGAAGAAAATCACAAGAGATGGTTCAGCTCAAGTTCTGAATACATCATTTCATAACTACTTTACTTGTCTTCGGGAAGCATGCCATGAAACTTTGCCGAATCGTGGTTGAGAAAAGAACATTTACTCTATATTCCAATCTCAATAGGTCACTAGTGTGGTTCTTCAATAAGCACTGTTGATTCAACAATGCAACCCTAGGTATACATGCGTAAGGGTTGTTTTGAAGTGTTTAGAGATCTAGAAGCTTACCAGTCTGAAGATCAGCTTAGCCAGGAAACCAGAAAAAGAAATTATATCTTAATGCACAGAAACCAACAAGCATCGGACTGCAGATTGACGCAGTGCACACAGAACAGATTTTGAGATTTGCGGACATTATATTTCTGGAACCGTATTTCTCGCTAAAATACATACACCTCCACGATCTGGAAAGCTATTCCTGAAAAGTGAGTCGGTCATTTTTATTTTCGAACAGTTAAAAGGAACGCCGTAATTGTGTGTAACTGATCAATTGTAACTGTTCATCAAAGAACATTGAGCTAACCAGTGGGTGGAAAACTCAAAGGAGGTTAATCATCGATCTTTTAGGCTTTTCAAACAACCTCTATTCAATCTTTTATTTGTTCCAAACTTAAAGCCCCATATGCTGGGAAGCTTTCAGGCTCCTAACGCAATTGTTTATTGCCAGGAATATACTACTTCCATTTTGGTAATTATGAGTAATCAGCTACTACCTTCTCCCTTTCATCATTATATATAAGATTGTTTATGGGTAATATGACATGCTGAATGCAATACAATCTAGCTATTAAATATCTTTTCAAGTACTAAATAAAAAAAATTGATAGTATTTGAAACTTGAGATAGTTGCTGTGTTTTGTGCTTTAAACCCCTCATCATCCTTGACATGGGTCCTTATGCTGTCTTCACTTAAAAAAATTTTATTTTTTATTTTTCTCCTTAACAATAATTTTTTGAAAAAATCTTTTCAGTTATGTTATTGCCCTTTTAGGTAAGCAGACACGAAAACGAATCAAAATAATACAGCTCAAGCATATAATCAGGAGAGAATTATTATTGTTTTCTAATACAGTGTTTTCGCTCAATCGGCCAATTTTATATATACGAAAGCAGTAATTAATAGTATCCTTGACAGTGAAAAATTTTCTTCAAACAGGAATACAAATATCACATATGGAACTGGTTTTCAGTTATTAAGGCTGTTTTTTTTTGTTAATTAATTGTTACTCTCTGATATATACAATTTTTGTCGTATTTTCCTCTTCTGAAAGATGGTATTACTGGTTCACCCGAATCATAACGGCACTGCTATTTTTTATCTTAAATAAGCATCAGATTGTTTTTTGGAGGTTTAATTTTTGTGCTTCTTCTGTATTGCTGGAAACGGCCGATTTAATACGGTGGCAAATTCTGCAACCCGTTTCCATACCATGTAAGGTTACTTGAAAATTATATAGATGCATGAACAACGGTTTAAACATCCATGCCACGATACTGTCAGGAATATCGGGATTCTCACAGGATTCTTACGTAAGTGAATAACATAACACCTTCATATCTTCTGATTAGTA